>JAMKQA010017291.1:0-10438 GCA_024699735.1 Posidonia australis | reverse complement strand
ACCAAGTCTCCTGGTTCAAAGCTTCTAGGATGGACTTTCTTTTGATAAGCTCGGGCCACTCTCTTCTGGTAGCATTGGGCATGATGTAGAGCTTGCAACCTATGCTCATCAATTAGATCAAGCTGAACATTACGGTCTTGTACCCACTCAGCCTCTTCTAATTCCGCCTCCCTCAAGATCCTTAATGAAGGAATCTCCACTTCGAAGGGAAGGACTACTTCCATGCCATACACCAAAGAGTAAGGTGTTGCTCCTGTGGATGTCCGGATGGAGGTTCTATAAGCCTATAATGCATAAGGCAGCTTTTCATGCCAATCTCTATGGGTCTCGGCCATTTTTTTCAAGATCTTTACCAGATTCTTGTTAGCCGACACTACTGCCCCATTTATCTGATGTCGATAGGGGGAGGATCTATGATGTCTGATCTTGCAACTCTGGAGGAAATCCTCAACTCTCTTTGCTATGAAATTAGCTCCGTTGTCTAAAATGATAGCAAATGGAACCCTATATCTGGCGACAATATTATTCTTGATGAATTTTTCTGTAATAGCTACTGTGACTGTCTTGTAGGTCGCCGCCTCAACCCACTTTGTAAAATAATCGATGGCTACTCAAATATAACAGTGCCCATTGGATGCCACAGAATGAATGGCCCTGATAACATCGATTCCCCAAGTAGAGAATGGCCATGGTGATGACATGCTATGCAATTGTTGTGGGGGAGCATGTATAAAATTGCCGTGTATTTGGCAATTATGGCATCTTCTGACAAAATGGCAGTAGTCCATTTCCATGGTGGACCATAAATACCCCTACAACATAATTTTCTTGGCTAGAAGAACCCCATTCATATATGGGCCGCAGGTGCCTGCGTGGACTTTCAGCATTAGCATAGCTGCCTCCTTTTTGTCTACGTACCTGAGGAGCATCTGGTTATAAGACCTTTTGTATAGCTGCCCGGCCCCAAGCACATATTTGGATGCTAACCGTGTCAAGGTCTTCTTATATGATGCAGAAATGCCAGGAGGGAAACTACCAGACTCCAAAAATGCTTTAATATCACTATACCAAGGCGGTTCAGCAGATGATTGCGCCTCTTGGATATGCATACAATGTGCCGACTGCTCATTGCATGTGACTGAAATGTCTATAGCCCGTGCCTCTGGGAGTGATAACCATGATGCCAGAGTTGCCAGAGCGTCTGCATATGCATTCTTAGCTCGCTTCATGAAGGAAAATTTGACATCTTCAAATTCTTCAGTTAATTTCAGCAAATGTTCATGACATAGTACGAGCTTTTGGTCTTTTATCCTCCAATCACCATTGACTTGTGAATAACCAGCATTGCATTGCCAAATACGTAGAGTTCTTGGGCACCTTGGTCCCTTGCTATTTGTAAACCTAGGATACATGCCTCATATTCGGCTTCATTATTGGTGCATTCAAACGTCAGCTTCCTCACAAAGGGAATAAGCTGTCCTTGTGGCGTGGCTAGAACTGCACTGATGCCTCTTCCTCGCTTGTTGACCACACCGTTGAAATACAGACACCATTGCCACTCATTTTGAGGGCCCTCTGGTTCTTCGTCACCCATTGGAAACAATATATCTTCATCTAGGAACTGGGTCTGCAAAGGTTGGTATTCTGGCAAAGGTAAGTCGGCCAAGTGATCCGCCATGGCTTGTCCTTTCATGGACTTCTGTGTGACAAAGGTGATATCATATTGGGATAACATCACCTACCATTTAACACATCTGCCCACCAAAGCTGGCTTCTGGTACAGATATTTGATTGGGTCATGCCGACATAACAAGAGAACCGGATATGGCATCATATAATGTTGGAGGCGTTGTGTGGCCCACACCAGGGATAAGCAAATTTTTTCTAATGGGCTGTATTTGACCTCGTAGTCATTGAACTTTTTGCTGAGGTAATAAATAGCTTTCTCTTTACGCCCAGATTTATCATGCTGGCCTAAAACTGCGCCCATAGAATGTTGCGTGGTAGAGAGATATAGTAGCAAAGGGCGCCTTAGCACGGGGGGAACTTAAACTGGAGGCTTCACCAGAAGTTGTTTTATTTTGTCGAAGGCTGCTTGACATTCATCATTCCAACAAGTCTGAGCATTCATCCATAGCAGCTTGAATATGGGCTCACATATAGGCCTGAGCTGTGCAATGAACCTGCTGATATATTGTATCCTGCCTAATAAACCACGAATTTCTTTCTCAGTGGTAGGGGGAGGCATGTCAATGATAGCCCTGGCTTTGTGAGGGTCCACTTCAATTCCCCTCTGACTGATGATATAGCCCAGTAGCTTTCCAGAAGATACCCCAAATACACATTTGTTGGGGTTCAAGCGGAGCTTATATTTTCGCAGGCGCTCAAACAACCTTCTTAAACATGTGAGATGGTCTTCGGGCTCTTTAGATTTGGAAATCATGTCGTCGACGTACACTTCAACCTCTTGATGCATAAGATCGTGGAACAAAGCTATCATAGCACTTTGATATGTTGCACCTGCATTCTTTAATCCGAATGGCATCACCCTGTAACAGAAGACTCCCCATGGAGTGAAAAAGGATGTCTTCTCCATATCTTCTTCAGCCATTCTGATTTGATTATATCTAGAAAACCCGTCCATAAAAGACAACATCTTATGCCCTACAGTGTTGTCCACCAGAATATCAATGTGAGGGAGCAGGAAATCATCTTTGAGGCTCGCTTTGTTGAGATCTCGTAATCTATGCACATGCAAACCCGTCTGTCCTTCTTCAGCACTTGTACCACGTTGGCGAGCTATTCAGGATAAAACATAACCTTGAGAAAGTTGACCTTATACTGCTTCATAATCTCCTCCATGAGCTTTAAAAGCCATTGGGGTCGCCATCTGCGGAGCTTCTGTTTAACTGGCCTTGAATTTGGAATTAGTGGTAATGTATGGACTACCACTTTAATATCTAGCCCCACCATGTCATCCTAGCTCCATGCAAAGATATCTACGTATTCCTTCAGGAAAGCCATGAACTCCGCCTTTGCTTATGGTGATAAACTGGCACTGATGCGTGTTTCTTTTATTTCCTCTGCCGTGTCGATGTTGATAAGCTCCGTTTCCTCTTCGACATGAAGATTTGGGCCTTTTGGATCATCATCATAGAATGGAATTTGCAAGGGACCTCCTCATTATCTGCTCCATGGACCTCATCCACTTCTTCATAGGCGATCAATTCTGACAGGATCTCTTTTTCAAACGCTGGGTCGATTATGTCCATTGAGAAAACTTCCTCTGATTCTGCGCCCTAATGGCGTTTAAGGACTGTCACAGTGACCTTTGTGTTTCTGTATCGACATTGCACTACTGCTTCTGCTTCCCTGTCTAGATGATCCGAGGAGCTAAGAGTCCCTGCCTCTTATGTGGATGCCTCTTTATTCTTGTTTTTTGATTTTTGTATCATTTCCTTTTGTGTTGCTAACTGTACAAAATTCTACTTGCTGGCGGCTGCTCTGCTGTAAACTGGTGGGGCCGCCATCTGTCCCACTCGTGCTTGCTTCAAGATTTTGACCCTCACCCTCAAGGTGAGGCTTATATTGCCAATACCAACTAGACCCGCCTCCCGGCTGACAGGAGATTAACTCCAATGGTCTAGTATCCCTTTCATCTGTTTCCTGCAGGACCATAATTGAAACCTGGTCCTAGGGTGGTACTGGTGCGTCTACTGGTGGTGATGTAATAACTGCTTTGCCCTTTCCTCTGCGACCCTGCTCTGCTATATCTTCTGCAAGCATATCTAGCTGCTCCTAAAATAAAAGGTCCAGATCCCCGATGTCATCATCTGAGTCTGCCTCTTGGACCATAATCTGGGCTGCTGACTGCTCTGACTACCTATCGTTCTGCATGATATCCGGCCATATACTCTGTCGTTCTAGCTGGCTATTGTCTTGATATGAACCCTGTAGGCAGATCCAGGCTGGTGGTGCTGACACTGCATAGGAACTGTGGTTTAGATCCATAATGCCTGCGCTAACAAAGTTGGATAATTCTCGTGGAATAATCATCTTCGAAGACTTACCCTGGCGTTGTGACCCATTCCTTTGGCTGCATCGCTCGTAACCCAAACCGTCTCGCTTGACCCATTCTTCAGCTTCGATCGGCTTAGTGATTCCTTCACCATAAAGCCCAAGAGGTGATCCTTTCTCTTATCCCCATTTGCGACATAGGTTGTCGATCATCAAACGGGGGTTTCCAGAAGTAGGCAAATGGCCGGCAAGCTCTGATGGCGGAATAAAATTAATTGGTTCAAACCGATTAACCTGATAGTGGACATCGGTAGGTTTAGGCTCGAAGTGAACAGTCTGCGGGGTTAGAACTGAGACAGACTCAACCTTCTCCATGTCTTCTGCCAGGACAACAACAACGTTGTCATCCCAAAAAAACTTAATCATGTGATGGAGGGTTGAAGGAATGATTTGATGCTTGTGAAGCGAAGGGCGTCCAAGCAAAAGATTGAAAGAAGGTTCGATATCTACGACGTAGAACTCCACGTCGAAACGAGCAGGGCCAATAGTCAGGGGAATGATTAGAATTCCAAGCGCATCATGATGCGTATTATCAAAAGCTATCATCCCATTCACCGCTGGTGTAATGTCCTCGGACTTGAATCCGATTGCACTTGCTGTGCGCAAGGGGCAGACATTAAGGCCTGCTCCATTGTCCACCAATGTGAGGGGGATGTGAAAGCTTTGATATTGTGCAGTGATGAACAAGGGAGAGTTGTGATTAGTGCTAGAGGAAGGTACTCTAGGCTGGAGAAGGAGATAACCTGAGGTACCACAATCATTCCGACCATGTTTTCAAGGGTAGCAGGCTCTATGGTCTGGGATACACGAGCTGCCTGAAAGACCCTAAGGAGTCTCTATGCTCGGCCGATGTATGGATTAGGTCCCAAATGGAAATATCGGCTTTAACCTTCTTAAGCTGGGTAGTGATGTCAGCTAAAGGTTGGCTGGTAGTGGTAGGATTGGATGGTGCTACTCTAGGCATAGGTGGTTGAGGAGAATGTGCCTAGAGTTGGGCAAGGGTTACTGCTATAGGTGCTGGTGGCCTAGATGACTGGGCTTGTAACTGGTTAGGGACTTGGGTTAAGGGGTTAGGCTTAGTTGCTAGGGGCTTGTATACTCTACCTGATCGTGTCACCTCTGCACACATTCCTGTGGCATAATTGTAAGGAACACGATGCGTGTCGTGGGTCAGAGTAACAACGACTGGGGGACGGGCTGCTAACTGTACAAGTGAGGTTGAAGGATAAGGGTGAGTAGGGGTATTTACCTGGGGGTGCTGGTAGTACTGGTGAGGGTACTGGTGGGCCTGGTAGTATACTGGCTGACTCAAACTAGACTGGGGCCATGCTGCTAAATAGATTGGAGTAGGTGTCTGGGGATATGCTATAGGTAGCACCTCAGGGTTCTCCGACACAACAATAGGACGAATCATAAAAACATATTCCTCGGCATTATCAAGGAAGGAGCGATACAAATGGTGGGGAAAAGGGGAAGACACGTCATGAATCAAAGCAGTTGGGTAGATAGGGGAAGAAACAGACCCAGAAGGAGAAGAAGAAACAAAATTAACTCCCGAGGAACCTGGCGCTCTCAGAGGCGGATGCTGTGGCAAGGGCTGACTAACTATGTTAGGGTGTGCTACTGGGGGATGTGCTGGGTCAGCTACCTGGGTATTAATTACAATGACCCCTTGGTCAATCAAATCCTGGACGGCGTCCCTGAGTGTCAAACAATTGTCCGTCGTGTGGCCAGCCACCCGATGGAAATTGCAGAACTCATTGGCATTGTACCAGGCTAGCAGTGGATTAGGCGAAGGGCGTACCTCCGGCAACCTCGACAAGGATGCGACTTTAGGGAATACCATGCTCAACGGTTCCACTAAAGGGGTATAGTGGCGCCGGTCATGGCGTTGTCGCTTCGGCTATGGATGTGCCAACGGTGGGCGCGTCCTAGCGAATGGGTTAGGATATATTCGTGTGGCAGTGGGGGTAATATGTGATGCATGCTGTGCTCTAGGTGTAGGCGTGGGTGCATAAACTACTTGGCGCTGCAGCGGCGGGCAGACATCTGCTGGAGCAGCAGGAGATCTAATGTAAGAAACAATATTTTTGGAGGGATCCCGCCTCTTGGGTGGATTGGTGTTGGGGTTGTTGCTGCTGCTAGGGCCACTATGTGAGGAAGTGGCCTGATTGGCAAATGCTGAGAGTGCTAGAAAACTGCTGCCACACAGCGAACTCTCAACACTGGCGCCCGCCTGAAGTAGTGTCGAAAAAGTGGTAACAGGCTGAATGCTAAGCAGAGCCCCGATGGCAGGCTGTGCTCCCTGGATCACTATCTCAATAGACTCCTCGTCAGAGGGTCTATCCTTGACTTGTGAAGCCAAAGAGCGCCAACGTCCAAGATACTCCCCAAATGCTTCTTGGGGTCTTTGCCTGAGAATGACTAGGTGCTTCTGCTTGGGGACTAAGTCGAGGTTGAAGGAATATTGCTCCAGGAACGCCTGCGTAAGGTCGTCCCAAGTCTTGATGGTGGCCATGTTGAGGGAAGTGAACCATTTCAACGCGGGCCCCGAAAGACTCTTCTGGAATAGGCGGATTAACAACCTTTCGTTAGCCTAGAGCTGAGCGAGGTCTTCGCAATAAGCTTTGAGGTGGGCAATTGGGTAGCCCCTAACATTATATTTTTTAAATTCCGAAATATGAAAATTCGGAGGGAGAGTTGCCTTTGGGAAATAATAGAGGTCCTAGAATTGGTAGGACTGGCGGTCCCCACCTTGCACTTGTCGGAGAGTGCGTTCCATATCGTTTACTCTCGCGAGGAGAGCATCTGGAGCTACTGCAGCTATGGACTGTGCAGTAGAGGCGGGTGCCGCGTACACTGTATGGGTCACCCCTAAGGGCTCCTCCGGATCCACCATCCCGTCGTCTGGTGATACGGCAGGATGGCCAGTGTACCCATGCATGGGTGTAGTGTGTTGTGGGATGAAGGATGAGGCCTGTGTGTGATAAATGGGTGAGGGAAATGTAGGGGGTGGTGCAACTAGTGGTGCAGAATGTGGGAGCAAGAGCTATTAGACCGGGATGGTATCAACACTCACGGATGGTAATACTCCCGCCGGCCTAGGGGGCTGGCCACCAGATAGGAGGGATGCATGTTGTGGTTGGTGCTGTGTAAGTGTAACAAAAGGTAATGTCAACATCCCTATTGCCGGAGAGACAAAGGATGGCGACGGTTGTGGAGGGAGTGTAGTGGGTGCAAATAGTGGTCCTAAAGCCAGTTGCGTAGGCAACTCGGGAGCCGGGAAAGACAAAGCTGAGAAGGGCTGGAGTGCTAGTGCCAATCCATGCAGCTGCTGGGCGAGGGCCAACATTTGTTGTAGCTGCGCGGTCATGGGATCATCGTCGGTGGCTCTGAAGGAAGGAGGCAAGACAGGGGAGGAAGCAAGAGGCTGAGATCCCAATTGTCCAAACTGGGGGGTAGCTACTACTAAAACAGGCACAGTAGGAGGAGGGCTAGTAAACACATAGCCCTGAGGGGAGACAGGCTTGACTGTTGTGGCCCTGACAACAGGAGAAGACCAAGCAGGTGATCTCGAAAGCGGGGTTGCCACGGGGACACGGAAATGAGGTGGTGGAGGTCCTCCAGAGGCTAAGGCAAAAGTGGAGGCAGTAGAGATGACAGGAACAGACACATAGGAAGAGTGTCCCGAGGTGGGGAGCTCCTCCTGGATAGTAGGGGAAAGGGACTCGCCAGCATGTTGGGCCATCGTGGATCGCGAGCGAGTGAGGATTGGACTGCGGCTGGGAAGAAGACGACGAATCCTAGGACGAGCTATCGTCGGAAGTGACGAATAACTCGGGAGATGCGATCGAAAATGTGGTCGCAAACAGAGTCAGTGAAAGGAAAGATCTTGAGCTCAGGCTAAGGAAACTCACAGATTAGAAATCCTATGCACACAAACAAAGAAATTAGCAAAGATGCAATGATTATGGTGGTATGAAATGCAAATGAATGCTTCTAGTATGCACTCTCTCACCAACTAGGGATGTCCTATTAAACTGTCTACTCTGGGTTCACACACTAGGGTGAATAGGTTGCCGACTCGAGTTTAGAAAAAGTAAGGTCCCCGTTCTAAATCCCAGACAAAGCTTAGGCAGTGAACGGGTGGTGCTTTCGGGGCCTCGACCTCTGCCAAAGCAGTAAGATGTACCCTCTACTACACCGACACGACCCTGGACAAGGGGGGACAAACCCTATTTTTCATCCCACGCGAAAGCCATAGGATGAGCCACCGAAAAATGTCCTTTGCAGACTGTATAGGTAATCCTAGGAGAGGAGAAGATGCATGCCCGATATGATGTATGCACATGTATGCTTTAAGTTTTTTACTTGCAAGCTTATTAAACCATGGGGGAAGATTCGCAATTTTTCCCTAGTTTGCCTTATTTATTAATTTTGGTTTTTATGTTTTTATTAACCAAAAAGGGAGAGCAAACATGTCTCTAATCTCCTAAACATGGCATATACAAGAAGGCAAAAGTGGTGACATGGCAAATGTGTAAAAGGGAAAAACAACATAAATAAAGCAATGTATGCAAAAAGACACCATTAAAAAGGATAACAAAGCATAGCATGGCAATAAGCAAGCAAGGAGAAAAGCTGAAGCAAAAGAGAAACCATAACGAAGCCAGGATCTGGTTATCCCTAGCAGAGTTGCCAGTTCCTGTAACCATGTCGGCGAGAATGGCGAAATATGAGAAAGTCGGCAAAGTCACGGTAAAAGTAAAATATGTAAATGCAGGAGTCGCCACCTAGTCTATTCAAATGGAAGACGAGGAAAATCATATAAAACATGAAAATCATGCAAAAACAATGGAAAAGGTCTTTGTAAACAAGAAATATGGGTAAGGATCCCTATTACGCACGAGGAAGGTATTAGGCACCCTCATGCGCTCGATAAATCGGTTTTCTATTGGTTTCTCAATTGCTAATGAAATGTCGGCTTTGCAGCCTTTGCTATACGCCCGATGGCGATATGCCATGCCATGCTAATGTGTGTGGTGTGTAAAATATAGGTGCATGATGTGTAGGGTTGTGTCCTAATGCTCAGAAGTATCACTCGTATGTCGGGTCAAGTGTTGATGCAAGAATATTGCATAATGAGATCAAAGATCAAAAATCTCGAGTGAGTTTTCATCCTTTCTTTGCTATATGCCAAATGCAATCTAAAATGCATGGAAAAGGCTAAAAACAGAGTTATGCCTTCCTAATACATATCCAGGAAGAAAACCAGAAAAATGCAAAAGCAAATCAAAGTAAGAAAACATGCAGCAATCATATAAAGACCTGTTGTGTGCTACTGTGAACAGGCTACTACGCCGGTTAGGTGCGCCAGACTGATGTGTCAGACTAGTGCGTCAGTCTGATGCGCCACCTAGTTGCTTTCTATGTGGGCCAGAATGATGTGCTGAAAGAAAACAGAAATCTATGCAAAGCCAAATCACTAGAGAATGCATTCTGAAAAAGTATGTAGTGTAAAATCTTTTGTAAAACTCGGAAATCATGCCTTAAAAGTGAAAGAGGTGCAAATGCAATATCTATGGACCTCGTGCTCAAGGGCTAGTAGCCTCACACAAGATCCTACCTATTTCATGCTAAGTGAAAAAACAAGATTCAATCATGACATTGGATCATGGGCTGATGCATAGACTCTCCATGTAGGAGTAAGGTGCAAACAACCTACCAAATTCCTGCCCAAGACTGAATATCCAAAGGGAGAAAATGGCTAGAAAACAATTTCGCTCTTATCGAAAACAAATGCATGCAAAACCATGGAATAAAAAGGGCAAGCAGTAAAAGAACTAGGCTCAAAAACATTAGAAAGCCATGCAAACAGGAACGCAAAAGTGAGCGTTTTACCTTCTGATCAGTCTGGTGCTCCTGCATGGGGCGCTAGAGTGGGGCGCTGGCTAAGTGCGCCGCTCTGGTGCGCCATATAGGTGGTCCCCAGAAAATTCTGGATCAGATCGCGATCTGATCCAGAACTAACCCAGAAAGATGATGGGTAATCTATGCTAATGCAAGTTGATCCATGCAAGTGTGAAGAGCATGATGAAATGAATCTGATCGTTACTATCTTATGATGATTAATGGGTTCATGCAAAAGATTCAAGCATGGGATGAGCAAACCCAATAAGACTTGCTGGAATCATGATCATATCTAGAACATAATAAGAGAAGATTGCTCATGCAAATGACTACATCAGGAACACAGTAAAGATGAGATGGCTCATGCAAGTAATGCAGTGCTTCCTAGAAACGAAATAAACATGCTATAATCAAAGCATAGATTATCATACAGGGTATCTTGCAAAAAGAT
>JAMKQA010017290.1:0-10397 GCA_024699735.1 Posidonia australis | reverse complement strand
AGCAAGTTGGATTCCGCGCCCGTGGAAATCCAAAGGGGCAAAGGACAATGACCGCCCGGTCAAAGTCAAGCAAGCTGGATTCCGCGCCTGCGGAAATCTAAAGGGGCAAAGGACAATGACCGCCCAGTCAAAGTCAAGCAAGCTAGATTCCGTGCCTGTGGAAATCCAAAGGGGCAATGGACAATGACCGCCCGGTCAAAGTCAAGCAAGCTGGATTCCGCGCCCGTGGAAATCCAAAAGGGCAAAGGACAATGACCGCCCGGTCAAAGTCAAGCAAGTTGGATTCCGCACCCGCAAAAATCCAAAGGGGCAACGGACAATGGCCGCCTAGTCAAAGTCAAGCAAGCTGAATTCCGCGCCCGCGGAAATCCAAAGGGGCAAAGGACAATGACCGCCCGGTCAAAGTCAAGCAAAGCTGGATTCCACGCCCATGGAAATCCAAAGGGGCAAAGGACAATGACTGCCCAGTCAAAGCCAAGCAAGCTGGATTCTGCGCCTACGGAAATCTAAAGGGCAAAAGGGTCTTATCCGCTCAAGACAAGATCCCGGAAAGCAAAGCGATAACTCCAGGATTATTCCCCTGGAAGGAACTGCAATATGCGGATTGCCATGGTTGTGGTGCGGAGACTGACACTCTTTTCGAGATGCGCGCTCGGATCTCTCGTTTGCTGCGATTCTTAAAACTGCTTGCAAAAGTGAGGACTTATATGCAAATATCCATAACTTTTGGGCTTTACTGCAAATTACCCAACCAAACTGCTTTTTGGTTGTTATACTGTATCTATGCGGTGACATTTGAGATTCTGCTGTCTATCGACAAATGTCTGCCTTGAAACATATCGACAAATGTCTGCCTTGAAACAAATTTCTCGTGCCTTTCTGGGATTGATTTGCAATTTTCAAAAATGAAGGGGGTTTTCTGCAAATTACCCACATGGTGCCTTTAACTGCTATATGTTGGACGCTGCGTATTCTGCACTTGATATTTGCTGTGAAATAATAAAGGCTGGAACGCAATTGCCACGAACATTTTTATTTTGCACTCTAGCTTATTTCTCGTGCGGGCCCCACTGGCCAACTGCCATAACTGCCAAACTTTCTCTTCTTTGTTGCTTGGGACTGTTTGGTATGTGCAAAGAGTTGCATGCTGCAGATGCATATTTTTTCCACAGCATCATGTATAAGCCTTACGAAGGAAAAAAAATTTCTTTCTCCAACGAGACAAACCCGCACCTCTTCCTCTTCTTCATCCTCTTTCTCTCTTCACGATAAAGGGCTGCGTCTTCCTCCTCCTCTCCTCCTGCAGCGGCGGCGTCCATATCCTGCCCTTGCAGCGGTGGCACGCGTGGAGTGCGCGGAGGGAGTGCTCTTGGCTGGTGCGCGCGCGAGGCGCGTCGACGTGGTGGGGGGTGCAACGGCGACAGCGACAGCATGGATCAGACGCTGCGGGATTGGCTGGACCACGGCTCGCCTACGAGGGTAAGCTCCGACCCTTTCTCCTTCTTTTTTTTTGCTTGTATGCCCAGCCCTTTTTTGTTGCGGGTGGTCGGCGGTCGGAGGTACCCGATGGACTTGGAGCGGCCGGCCCCTTTTTCCGTGCAGCTGCGGCGGTGGACTGGCAAGGCTTAAGCTGCAGTTGCAGCAGCGGGCAGTAGTGGCTAGGGCTTCCGCGGGTTGCTGACTCTCGGGCTGCGGGCGCGATGGTTGGCCGTGGCAGTCGCGGGTTCCGACGGACTGCTCCGCGCGGTGGCTGATGGATTGGGGAGTGCGGGCACGCCAAGGGATGCACGGGTTGCTTGCGGCGCTCCGGGCTGCGGGCGATGCTCCGACGGTGCTCCGACGGTGGGGGCTGACTGTGAGGCTCACTGGATACTGCCATTGCTTGCTTAATTTCTGATTTTACATTTCTCTGATTCTGCATCAAAAATTGCATGGTATTTTCTTCCTTTTTTAGCTGTTATTTTTTAGCTGATATTTTTTCCTCTTTTTTTTTTTTTACTGCCCGATATTCTGCCATTTTGCCTATGACTGCAACGCCACATTCTGATTTCGACGCTTTGCATCTTATCGTCTGTTGCTGTTTGACTTTCCTTGTAGGATGATTCAGTTCCCGAGGCGGGAACTCCACAGTCTTCAAGGGACATGCCCTCTAGCTCTCGTTCCAGGCGAGGAGGCAGTTCCTCGAGGTCGCGGGCCTCTGGTAGCTCGACTCCCGCTATCCCTATTGAGGTAGGCTTGAACTGAATAGAAGATACTTAAGTCTAGTATTTTCTGACGTTTGCATTTTCAGGAGTCTGGAAACTTCGAGGGGCGGCTATTGAGTGACCGTCATATCTGCGAGAGCCCCGAGTTTGAGGTAATTGTTTGCTTTGTGCTCATTATAAATTGCTTTCTGCCTTCTGCCCTTGTGCTTTTTGCTTCTGACCCGGCTCTAAATATGTGCTTCATATTTCAGGAGGGGGATGCAAACCGGATCATGTGGTGCCACTGGGGTCCGATGCTCGAGCATTTCCATCGTCTACTGGAGTTTTTGGCGGACTTTCTCCATCACCAGTCTCCGTTTGGTTGTTTGCTGCGTCTTCCAATCATCCACGGCCATTACAACTTCTTCCGGGCCATGGTGGAAAGGTGGAGGTTCGAGACACACTCCTTCCACTTTCCCTTTGGTGAGCTGACTATTTTGCCCGATCAGTGGGCTCTACTGACGGGCCTTCCTTTCGGTGATGAGCCCATCATTGGTGAGACCACCCATGGCTTCCACCTCGCGCCTGCACATCTTGGCCGTGTCCCTCCTAAGCCACCTAGGGGGAAACATATGATCACAATGGGGTGGTTAAGGGAGTGGGACAAGTTTTGGCCCAACCCCGAGCCTGGCAGTGAGGAAGCAAATTTTGTACTGAGGCACTTTCTGCTGGAGTTGCTGGCCTTGATCTTCTGCGATTCGTCGGCCTATTGTATCCATGCTGACTGGATTGCGTATTTGACCAACCTGGAGCACCTGGATCACTATGACAGGGCCGGTGCTAGCTACACTTGGCTGGTCTGTGGACTCGACAATGTGGTAAAGCTCGGGCGCCGCTCTTATGTGGGGCTGTACCCTCTGTTGACTGTAAGTATTTTCTTTTGTTACTTTGCAAAAATGAATTTTTATGCTTTATATTTGATAAACTGCCTTGCTTGCATTTACAGTACTTGATCATGGAGCACATCACCAAGGGACACTGCTTCGCCTGTGGGACAAGTTCCTGCCTCTTCCCCACCAGTGGGACGAGCCTGACCACCGGGCCACTGCTGGGGTGTTTAACTATGAGTCCTACCGGTATCTGCTGGACCTGGTAGAACTCGAGGATGTAAGTCTCCTCTGCTTTTAACTTTGCATGTTTGTTGTATGCTCTTTGTTATAGCTTCTATTTCTGTAACAGGTTCACCTACGCCCATTTGCTCGATATGATGGCTTTGACTGGGCTCCCTTGAACTCTGGCCGCGTTTTGAGGGATAAACAAGTGAGATTCTATTGCATGAAGAAGTCGGCCCTCTATCTCCCAGGGCGTGTGCGGCATCAGTTCTCTGATGTATTCTGCATTCCTGCTCCTCCTCCTGCTGACATGGACCTCCCGGCCACGACTCATTCGGCTACTAGGCGCCGGCATGCAGTTGCCTTGGTTTCTCAGGACAGGCACGTCCTTAGAGAAGTCAACTATATAGACTACCTTGCTTGGTACCGACGTGTGGGAAAGTCGTACCTGTTCAAGGAGGCTGTACGGGATAGCCAGCATGGGATGTGGTATGCGTCCAGCTGGGCTCAGGTACAGAATTTCCATTTCTGCTCTTCTTTCCTTTTGCTTTTGCATGAACTATGATAATCTGACATTTGCTTTAATGCATAGGGCTTCGAGGAGCAATTTGGAGCCTTTTATACTGACATCCGCCCGCAGCGGGTAAGATATTCATTTTGCAAATTGCCATATTGAACATATCTGATACTTCTGCTGTTTTGCAGGAACTGCGCTGACGCAACATGGTCCGGGTAAGCTTTTCTCTTATGCTGCTGCTGCTGCTATTTTTAAAAATTACAATTCTAACACATGTTTGCTTTTGCAGTAGGATTTCCTTGCTGAGAGGGTGAATGTAGACACCAGCGGGGACTTCACCAGGGAAGCGTCTGAGGAGGACTGTTCCGACACCGAGGTCACCCAGGCAGTTCTTAACTCTGCTCCTTGTTCTCAGGCTGTCGCTGCTACTCAGTGGTCGCGCCGACTCACTCGAGCAGGCAACAGGACCTTGGTAGAGTACTTCCAAAAGGCGGCGGCTGATGAGGAAGACTCCGAGGAGGAGTGATCTTTTCTTTTGCTGAAAATTTTGTAAAAAACACTGTATAACATTTTTGGAAATATATGAGATATCCTCAGATTTTGCGATGTGCCCTTCGGGCTTTTGTAAGTGCAGGTTGTATGCAAATAGGTACTTTATGCTGGATTAAGCAAAATGGCGCCGATTTGGCGAGGTAGATAATCTGAACTGATGCTGCTGAATTTATGTCTTTCTGGGCGCCACCTATGTGCGCCACCTTGGTGCGCTGCCTAGGTGCGGTAGCTTCCTGCGCCATATAGGTGCGTCCCCAGAAATGGCGAGTTTTGTTTCCTTTCTTAGTGCAAAACCTTGCTGCTTCCCTATAAAAATCTCGTTTTTTACGAGAAAAGCCGCCGCCTCTCGTGAAGAAAAAGACAGCAGCCCCCGATTTTTGCTACAGCAACCCCGTTGCTGAGCACGGACGCGTAATGGTATGACTTACTGTTATTTCTCTGCTGTTGCTTTGTGCAGATTTTGCTTATGCCTGTCTCATAGCAGATGTCTTTTGCATGATCCTCTTTACATAGCTATATTCTACTAGATATTATGCAAGCTTTCTCTGTTATCTTTGCTAGCTTTTTGTAGATTCTGTATTACATGTTATGATTTCTCTGCATTCATGCTATTTTGCGGATTTTCTTCTCTTTTACGGCTGATTTTTTTGCTTCTACATGCTCTCTGTATTGCCGCTCGCCTGCAAATTTTCCCCTTGTTGATTATGCATGCTAGTGTGCATGTCGACTACATGGCAGATTTTCTTAGAAGATTTTTCCTATTGCCCGTTGCTTGTAGGTTTTCCCTTACTTTACTACTGACTCTTGGCACTTGGTCTCTTATGGACAGGATTTTTATATGCCTTCACATTTGATTTTGGTATGCCATATACCACTGAATTTTCTGCATCTCTTACTACTTTGGCTGATGCTTGCAGAGTTATCCAATCATGGAGACCCCAAAATTCTGCTCAGATGCTCTGTGTGGCTGGATTGATGCATCGAGGCGTACTGATTGACAACAACTGAAGGCCTGGGGCATATCATCCTCCCTCCTCAGTATTGCCAAAGTAGAGGTCAATTGGCACTTGCTATGTGCCATGGCCCATTTCTGGAAGCCAGCTTCGCACGTGTTCCGCTTTGGGCAGGTGGAAATGACCATCACTTTGGAGGAGGTCAGGCACATCTGCAGCTTATCGCCATTCTTGTCTCCCTCTGTGTTTTTCTGCCACGACAACTATGTCCATGTCGTGAGCCGCCTCACTGGTGTCTTCAAGGAAGAATGTGAGAAAAACATTGTCTGTCAGGATGGTCCTGCTCCCATGATACGTCTAGATTACTTTGACAGCATCATCGGCACCCGCTCCTCGAACCCTCTATGGCTTTTCTGCATGTGCTGCGCTTCTTCGGGGAGCTGATTTTCAGTCACGGTGGGACAACTATGGCTATTGAGGTGGCCGAGATAGCCTGGGCGGTAACGGTTCGCGAAATTGATTTGGCTCCGATTCTGCTCGCTGAGACATTTGTAGGTTTGGACTGGGCGTCGAGGCGCTGCCGCCACTTTTATGGATGTGGTGCCCTGGTGCAGGTAAGCAGATCATCTGACCATATTTAAAATTCTGCTGTGCTTTAATTAACCATAACTCCTTTTTGCCAGGTCTGGTTTGCTGCTCACATGGGGGTAAAAATTCTACGTCCCCGGCCTTGCATCTTTGAGGCCTACAACCGCACCCATCACTCGAGGTCACTTCCAAGGGTGCTTGAATTGTGTGAAAAACTGCGGAAACTCGAGGCGGATTCTGTGACGTGGTGCATCATATCTTCTGCATCATAGAACTTCACTGCCTTCTTCAACACCACGAACATGCGACTCGTGGTCCTCCCTAGATTTTCTGGAGGTGTGGAATACCATCCCGTCCGGGTTCTTCACCAGTTCGGCTTCTGCCAGAATTCCATAAAGCAAAGCCCCTGCCCGGATGTGCTAAAGAAGTATGTAGCGGGCTCTAATGCTTCCACTACTGGGTTGGCTCGACTGATGAGCGATGGCATCAGGTCTTCTCTTTTTGCTTTCGTCAAAGGCTCGGGCTGCACAGCTTAGTATGAGGCGGAGATAAGAAGGACGTGGCCCCTGAGCGAGGATCCGCCTAGTGGTAGTGATAGCAAGGGGGCTAGCAGCTCAAAGAGGCCTCGAATTGATTATTGATATTTGTACTCCTAATAGGACATAATAACATTGATATCGCTCTGCATTGTTTAGTGATACTTGCTAGTTCATATATGCTAATCAGGATCAATATGTCTCTAATTTCAAATTCCTCCATTTAAAAGAAGTGACTATCATGCCCCTGGCTGAATGCCTGCTTGCTCAGACCACAACCCATAAGGCAGCTGGCATGCCCCTGGTCGAGATATGAGCAAAAATGCCTTGCAAAGTGAATGCAATCTATGCTAAATGCTTATACGACTCATAAGGCAGCCGACATGCCCCTGGTCGAAATGCGAAAAATGCCTTGCAATTATGCTTAAAAATGTGCCCTAGCTAAATGCTGACACAACTCATAAGGCAGCTGACATGCCCCTGGTCGAAATGCGAATAATAATGCTTTTCAAAATAAATAATGTTTTGTAAAGCGGAAAGAAATGGCTAAATGATATCCTAGTGCCCTCAGCGCCAAGGAAGCCTGTTTTGCCTACTATAAGAGGTGACATTGCCCTCGAGTCATGTGTCACTAACCTAAGCACTTAGGTTATTGGTGGCACTCCTTCAGATTTATGGGCCTCATGCCAAATGCTTAGGGTCCTATACCTACTCTTTTGAGGATTCATTTTTCTCTTCACCCTCATAGGCATGTTAACAGACCCTACTCCTGCTTGAAGGTAATAAACACTTGTGCTGAGGAGGGTGGCTGCTACTTCTGTTGTGCTGGAGGGGTGGCTAGTCCCTTTGATCATTTAGGCATAGCAGGTGCGTGCTTCTACTCCTCTCCAAGCTAAAAGGTAGGAGTGGGGTTGTTTACATGCCTCTCTCGGTGGAGCTCAGCTTCTGTCTGCTACTTCTGTCTCCTTATTATTTTTTGCTCCTAGGTCGTGTGTATTTTTTTTTTTGCTGCTAACTCTCTTTCTAGACCTAACATTTTAACTCCCTCACGAGATACAAGTCCCATGGGAATTTGTGCATTTAGCCCATTCCTCTGAAATCTCTCCCTCACATCCTAAGATCTTAGGGTAGTGGTACATGAGGAGGACTTGACACCTCTTGTAGGCAGGCTCCCAATTTCCTCATTGGGCAATGATAATGCTATGCAAAAAAAAAGAAAAAGATGCAAAGAATTATCTATGCTGTGCAATGATGCATGACTCACGGTGCAAGGCATTGGGGTCAATTGAGAGTCACTGATAGTACTTCTTTAAATAGGAGGCGTTGACGGGCTCTGATTGCTCTGTATGGTCCATGCCCTCTAGAATGACTACTCCCCCTGACAGGGCTTCTTTGACCACAAAAGGCCCACGCCAGTTGGGCCTAAATTTTCCCCGTGTATCTAGCAAATGTATGGCACGCAGGACCATGTCTCCTAGCTCGAAGTGTCTCGGACGGACCTTCTTTTGATATGCCCAAGCCACTTTCTTCTGATAGCATTGGGCATGATGTAGGGCTCGCAACCTATGATCATCAATCAGGTCCAGCTGAACATTGCGGTCCTGTACCCATTCAGCCTCCTCTAGTTCCGCCTCTTTCAAGATCCTTAACGAAGGAATTTCAACTTCGAAAGGGAGGACTGCTTCCATGACGTACACCAAGGAATAAGGCGTTACTCCTGTGGAGGTCCGAATGGAGGTTCTATAAGCCCATAATGCATAAGGCAGCTGCTCGTGCCAATCCTTGTGAGTCTCGGCCATCTTTTTCAAGATTTTGACTAGATTCTTGTTAGCCGACTCCACTTCTCCATTCATCTGGGGTCGATAGGGGGAGGATCTGCGATGCCTGATTTTGCAACTGTGGAGGAAATCCTCGACTCTTTTTGCTATGAAGTTCGTTCCATTGTCTGAGATGATAGCAAACGGAACCCTATATCTGGCGACAATGTTGTTCTTGATAAACTTTTCTGTGACTGTTTTGTAAGAAGTTGCCTCGACCCACTTTGTGAAATAGTCAATGGCTACCAGAATATAGCAGTGCCCGTTGGGTGCAGCAGGATGAATAGCCCCAATAACGTCAATGCCCCAAGTAGAGAATGGCCACGGGGATGACATGTTATGTAGCTGCTGAGGGGGAGCGTGTATAAAATTGCCGTGTATTTGGTAGTTGTGGCATGTCCTGACAAAATGGCAGCAATCTGTTTCCATGGTAGACCAGAAGTACCCCTACAGCATGATCTTCTTGGCCGGGAGGATCCCATTCATGTGTGGGCCATAGGTGCCTGCATGGACTTTCAGCATTAACTCATCTGCCTCCTTCTTGTCCATGCATCTGAGAAGCATCTGGTTGTAAGATCTTCTGTATAACTGCCTGGCCCCGAGCACGTATTTGGATGTCAACCATGCCAGGGTCTTCTTGTCTAAGGCAGAAATGCCAGGAGGGAAGCTGCCAGTTTCCAGAAAAGCTTTAATATCATTATACCATAGTAATTCAGCAGATGATGGCGCTTCTTGGAGATGCATACAGTGTGCTGGCTGCTCAATGCTCGTGACTGAGATGTCTATGGCTTGTGCCTCTGGGAGAGACAACCATGATGCCAAGGTTGCTAAGGCATCTGCATATGCGTTCTTGGCCCGCTTCATAAAGGAAAATCTGACATCTTCAAATTCTTCAGTCAGCTTCAACAGGTGTTCATGATATAATACCAACTTCTGGTCTTTTGTCTTCCAGTCACCATTGACTTAGGAAATAACCAGCATGGCATCACCAAACACATGGAGCTCTTGGGTGCCTTGGTCCCTGGCTATTTGTAAGCCTAATATGCAGGCCTCGTACTCGACTTCGTTGTTGGTGCATTCAAATGTCAGCTTTCTTGCAAAGGGGATAAGTTGTCATTGTGGTGTTGCTAAAACTGCACCGATGCCTCTTCCTCGCTTGTTGACTGCATCGTCAAAATAGAGGCACCATTGCCACTCGTTCTGAGGCCCCTTTGGCTCATTATCACCCATTGCAAATAAGATATCCTCGTCTGGGAACTGTGTCTGTAGGGGCTGATATTCTGGCAAAGGTAAGTCGGCCAAATGATCTGCCATGGCTTGTCCTTTCATGGACTTCTGCGTGACGAAGGTGATATCGTATTGAGATAACATCACCTGCCATTTAACACATCTGCCCACCATGGCTGGCTTTTGGAACAGGTATTTGATAGGGTCATGCCGACATAACAGGAGGATTGGGTACGCCATCATATAATGCCGGAGGCGCTGTGTGGCCCATACCAGGGACAAGCATACATTCTCTATCGGGTTGTATTTGACCTCGCAGTCGTTGAACTTTTTGCTGAGGTAGTAAATGGCTTTCTCTTTACGCCTTGATTCATCATGCTGCCCTAGAACTGCGCCCATGGAATGCTGTGTTGTGGAGAGATATAATAGCAGAGGGCGTCCTGGCGTGGGTGGCACTAAAACTAGAGGCTTCACCAGCAATTGCTTTATCTTGTCGAAGGTAGCTTGGCATTCCTCATTCCAGGAAGTCTGAGCGTTCTTCCTTAATAGCTTGAATATGGGCTCACATATAGTTGTAACCTGCGCAATGAATCTGCTGATGTATTGGAGTCTACCCAATAAACCCCGAATTTCTTTCTCGGTGATGGGAGGAGGCATGTCAATGATAGCTTTGGCCTTGTGAGGGTCCACTTCGAATCCCCTCTGACTGATGATGTAGCCTAGCAGCTTTCCGGAGGTTACCCCGAACACACACTTGTTGGGGTTTAAACAGAGCTTGTACTTTCGCAGGCGTTCAAATAGTTTCCTCAGACAGGCGAGATGGTCCTCGGGCTCTTTGGATTTGGCAATCATGTCGTCCACATATACTTCAACCTCTTGATGCATGAGATCGTGGAACAAAGCTGTCATAGC
>JAMKQA010017278.1:0-10451 GCA_024699735.1 Posidonia australis | reverse complement strand
AAAAGAAAGATCAAAGATAATAAGCTCCTTGATGCTTTGGAAGGGCTGAGAATATCTCTAGATGCAAGGCAAAGCTTCAGTGCTCTAGTGGATAGTTGCAGAATTCTGGAGAAGGCTAGTGTAGCTGTGTGTGTCTCTATCTTTCAAGATGATCAGCCCCTTCAAATGGTTGCTTATGGGGTCTATATATAAGGATTTTCCATGGGTAACTCCAGAGAAAGCAAGGAGCCTCGTAGACGAAAAGCCTAGAAGATTCCATGGCATATTCGCTGGTAGAGGTAACAACCATGGGAGGTGGAAAGCCAGCAACCAGCAGCTTGAGAAATGGTTGGGCGCCTGGTATGTGCTTCAAGTTGGTGTGCTAGCTAGGTGTGCTAGCTAGGTGTCCTAGCTAGGTGTGCTAGGTAGGTGTGCTAGCTAGGTGTGCTAGGTAGGTGTGCTAGGAGGATGCTTTCCCCTACTTGTCAAGATTTCTAGTAGGGCCGCGGGCCTGCTATGGGTCTAGGATTGGTTTAGCTAATAGGATTAGGTTTTTCCACATCCAAAGCAACATCTGGAAAGCACATCTATGAGTCACCTCAAAATCGAGGTGTCTACACACCCCCTTGCCTTTTAAATCCGACCCTGACCGGCGGATTCAAGGCCACTTATCCATCCGCTTCTAGACTACCAGATGGAGTCTAGATGGTCCCAACCCAGGTTCGATTCGGACGGATGAATCTCGGTGCCACTGCCTTGCCTTTTAAATCCGACCTTGACCGACGGATTCAAGGCCCCTTTTCCACCTTCTTCTAGACTACCGAACGGAGTCAAGAATGTCCCATCCCAGGTTCGATCTGGACGGACGAATCTCGGTGCCACCCCTTGCCTTTGAATTTTGACTCTGACCGGTGGATTCGTGGCACCCCTTTTCCATCTTCTTCTAGACTACCGGACGGAGTCGAGATGGTCCCATCCCAGGATCGATCCTGACGGACGAATCTTGGTGCCACCCCTTGCCTTTGAATTCCGACCCTGACCAGCGGATTCAAGGCACCATTTTTTCAATCCTCTTCTAGACTACAGGACGGAGTCTAGATGGTCCCATCCCAGGTTCAATCTGGACGGATGAATCTCGATGCCACCCCTTGAGTTTGAATTCCGACCCTGATCGACGGATTCAAGGCCCCCTTTTCATCTTCTTCTAGACTACTAGATGAAGTCTAGATGGTCCCATCCCTGGTTCAATCTGGACAAACGAATCTCGGTGCCACCCCTTGCCATTGAATTCCAACCCTGACCGGCAAATTCAAGGCACCCCATTTTCCATTCTCTTCTAGACAACCAGACGGAGTATAGATGGTCCCATCCCAGGTTCGATCTTGACGGACGAATCTAGTGCCACCCCTTGCCTTTGAATTCCGACCCGGACCGGTGGATTCATGGCACCCCTTTTCCATCTTCTTCAAGACTACCGGACGGAGTCTAGATGGTCCCATCCCAGGTTCGATCCGAACGGACGAATCTCGGTGCCACACCTTGCCTTTGAATTCCGACCTTGACCGGCGGATACAAGGCACCCCATTTCCATCTACTTCTAGACTACCAAACAGACTCTAGATGGTCCCTTTCCAGGTTCGATCCAGACGGACGAATCTAAGTGCCACCCCCATGCCTTTTAAATCCGACCTTGACCGGCGGATTCATGGCCCCTTTTCCATCTTCTTCTAGACTACCAAATGGAGTCTAGATGGTCCCATCCTAGGTTCGATCCGAAAAGACGAATCTCGTTGCCACCGCTTTGCCTTTGAATTCCGACCCTAACTGGCGGATTCAAGGCACCCCTTTTCCATCTTCTTCTAGACTACTGGTTGGAATCTAGATGATCCTATCCCAGGTTTGATCTGGACGGACGAATCACGGTGCCAACACCTTTCCTTTTAAAACCGACCGTAACCGGCGGATTCAAGGCCCCTTTATCATTTTCTTATAGACTAACGGATCGAGTCTAGATGGTGGCATCCTAAGTTTTATCTAGATGGACGAAACTCAACGCCACCCCCTGCCTTTTAAATCTGACCCTCACCGGCGGATTCAAGGCCCCTTATCCTTCCTATTCTAGACTACCGAATGGAGTCTAGATGGTCCCAACCCAGGTTCGATCTGGACGGATGAATCCTGGTGCCATCGCCTTTCCTTTTAAATCCGAGCCTGACCGGCGGATTCAAGGCCCCTTTTCCATCTTCTTCTAGACTACCGAACGGAGTTTAGAAGGTCCCATCCCAGGTTCGATCTGGATGGACGAATCTCGATGCCACCCCCGTGCCTATTAAATCCGACCCTGACCGGCAGATTCAAGGCCTCTTTTCCATCTTTTTCAAGACTACCGAACAGAGTATAGATGGTCCCATCCCAGGTTCGATCCGGACGGACGAATCTCGGTGCCACCCCATGCCTTTGAATTCTGAACCTGACCGGTGGATTCAAGGCACCCCTTTTCTATCTTCCTCTAGACTACCGGACGGAGTCTAGACGGTCCCATCACAGGTTCGATCCGGACGGACAAATGTCACTGCCACCCCTAGCCTTTGAATTCTGACCCCGACCAGCTGATTCAAGGCACCCTTTTTCCATCTTCTTCTAGACTACCAGACGGAGTCTAGATTGTCCCATCCCAGGTTCGATCTAGACGGACGAATCTCGGTGCCACCCCCTTGCCTTTTCAATCTGACCCTGATCGGCAGATTCAAGGACCCTGATCGGCAGATTCAAGGACCCTTTTCCATCCTCTCCTAGATTACCGGACGGAGTCTAGATGGTCCCATCCCAGGTTCGATCCAAATGGTCGAATTTCAGTGCCACCCCCATTCCTTTTAAATCCGACCCTGACTGGCGGATTCAAGGCCACTTTTCCATCTTCTTCTAGACTACCGGATGGAGTCTAGATGGTCCCATCCCATGTTCGATCCTCACGGACGAATCTAGGTGCCACCCCATGCCTTTGAATTCTGACCCACACTGGCGGATTCAAGGCACCACTTGTCCATCTTCTTCTAGACTACCGAACAGAGTCTAGATGGTCCCATCCCAGGTTCGATTCAGACAGAGAAATCTCGGTGCCACCCCTATGCCTTTGAATTCCGACCCGGACAGGCGGATTCAAGGCACCCATTTTTCCATCCACTTCTAGACTACCGGCCGGAGTCTAGATGGTCCCAACCTAGGTTCGATCCGGACGGACGAATCTCGGTGCCACCCCTTGCCTTTGAATTCTGACCCTGACCGGTAGATTCAAGGCACTCCTTTTTCCATCCTCTTCTAGACTACCGGATGGAGTCTAGATGGTCCCATCTAAGGTTCGATTCGGACGGATGAATCTCGGTGCCACTCCTTGCCTTTGAATTCGATCCGTGACCGGCGAATTCATGGCACCCCATTTTCCATCCTTTTAAACATTACCGGACAGACTATAGATGGTCCCATCCCAAGTTCTATTCGGATGGACGAATCTCAGTGCCAACCCCTTGCCTTTTAAATCCAACCCTGACCGACGGATTCAAGGCCCCTTTTCCATCTTCTTTTAGACTAATGGACGGAGTCAAGATGGTCCCATCCCACGTTCAATCTGGATGGACGAGTCTTGGTGCCACCCCTTGCCTTTGAATTCCGACACTGACTGGCGGATTCAAGGCACCCCTTTTTCCATCTTCTTTTAGATTACCAGACGGAGTCTAGATGGTTCCATCACAGGTTCGATTCGGACGGACGAGTCTTGGTGCCACCCCCTTGCCTTTTAAATCCGACCCTGACCGACTGATTCAAGGCCCCTTTTCCATCTTCTTCAAGACTACCGGACGGAGTCTAGATTGTCCCATTGCAGGTTCGATTCGGATGGACGAATCTCGGTGCCATACCTTGCCTTTGAATTCCGACCTTGACCTGCGAATACAAGGCACCCCTTTTTCCATCCTCTTCTAGACTACCGGACGTAGTCTAGATGGTCCCATCCCAGGTTCGTTCCGGACGGATGAATCTTGGTGCCACCACTTGCCTCTAAATTCTGACCTTGACCAGCGGATTCAAGGCACCCCTTTTTCCATCCTCTTCTAGACTGCCGGATGGAGTCTAGATGGTCCCATCCCTGGTTCGATCCAGATGGACGAATCTCAATGTCACCCCTTTGCCTTTGAATTCTGACCCTGACCGATGGATTCAAGGCATCCCGTTTTCCATCCACTTCTAGACAACCGGTTGGAGTCTAGATTGTCCCATCCCTGGTTCGATACGGAAGGACGAATCTCAGTGCCACCCCTTGCCTTTGAATTCCGACCCTAATCGGTGGATTCAAGGCACCCCATTTCCATCCTTTTCTAGACTACCGGATGAAGTCTAGATGGTCCCATCCTAGGTTCGATCCGGACGGACGAATCACGGAGCCACCCCTTGCCTTTGAATTCCGACCTTGACCGGTAGATTCAAGGCACCTCATTTTCCATCCTCTTCAAGATTACCAGACGGAGTGTAGATGGTCCCATCCCAGGTTCGATCCTGATGGACGAATCTCAGTGCCACCCCCTTGCCTTTTAAATCCAACTCTGACTGGCGGATTGAAGGCCCCTTTTCCATCTTCTTCTAGACTACCGGACAGAGTCTAGTTGGTCCCATCCCAGGTTCGATCCAGATGGACGAATCTCAATGCCACCACTTGCTTTTGAATTCCGACTGACCAGTGGATTCGAGGCACCGCTTTTTCCATTCTCTTCTAGATTACCGGACGGAGTCAAGATGGTCCCATCCCAAGTTCGATCTGGATGGACGAATCTTGGTGCCACCCCTTGCATTTTAAATCAGACACTGACCGGCAGATTCATGGCCCCTTTTCCATCATCTTCTAGACTATCAGACGGAGTAGAGATGGGCCCATCCTAGGTTTGATCTGGAAGGACGAATCTCGGTGCCACCCCTTGCCTTTGTATTTCGACCTTGACCGGCGGATTTAAGGCACCCCTTTTTCCATCCTCTTCTAGACTACCGGACGGAGTCTAGATGGTGCCATTCCAGGTTTGATCTTGACGGATGAATCTTGTTGCCACCCATTGCCTCTGAATTCCGACCCTGACCGGTGGATTCAAGGCACCCCATTATCCATCCTCTTCTAGACTACCGGATGGAGTCTAGATGGTACCATCTAAGGTTCGATCCGTACGGATGAATCTCGATGCCACTCCTTGCCTTTGAATTCCAACCATGACCGGCGAATTCAGGGCACCCTATTTTCCATCCTTTTAAACATTACCGGACAAAGTATAGATGGTCCCATCCCAAGTTCGATCCGGATGGACGAATCTCTGTGCCAACCCCTTGCCTTTTAAATCCAACCCTGATCGACGGATTCAAGGCCCCTTTTCCATCTTCTTTAAGACTAACGGACGGAGTCAAGATGGTCCCAACCCAGGTTCAATCTGGATGGACGAGTCTCGGTGCCACCCCCTGCCTTTGAATTCCGACACTGACTGGCGGATTCAAGGCACCCCTTTTTCCATCCTCTTCTAGATTACCAGACAGAGTCTAGATGGTCCCATCCCAGGTTCGATTCAGACGGACGAATCTTGGTGCCACCCCCTTCCCTTTTAAATCCGACCCTGACCGACTGATTCAAGGCCCCTTTTCCATCTTCTTCAAGACTACCGGACGGAGTCTAGATGGTCCCATTGCAGATTCGATCCGGACGGACAAATCTCGGTGCCACCCCTTGCCTTTGAATTTCGACCTTGACCTGCGAATACAAGGCACCCCTTTTTCCATCCTCTTCTAGACTACCATACGTAGTCTAGATGGTCCCATCCAAGGTTCGTTCTCGACGGACGAATCTTGGTGCCACCGCTTGGCTCTGAATTCTGACCCTGACCAGCGGATTCAAGGCACCCCTTTTTCCATCCTCTTCTAGACTGCCAGATGGAGTCAAGATGGTCCCGTCCCAAGTTCGATTCAGATGGACGAATCTCGGTGTCACCCCTTTGCCTTTGAATTCAGACCCAGACCGGCGGATTCAAGGCACCCCGTTTTCCATCCACTTCTAGACTACCAGTCGGAGTCTAGATTGTCCCATCCCTGGTTCGATACGGATGGACGAATCTCAGTGCCACCCCTTGCCTTTGAATTTTGACCCAGATCGGTGGATTCAAGGCACCCCATTTCCATCCTTTTCTAGACTACCGGATGAAGTCTAGATGGTCCCATCCTAGGTTCGATCCGGACGGACGAATCTCAGTGCCACCCCTTGCCTTTGAATTCCAACCCTGACCGGTAGATTCAAGGGACCTCATTTTCCATCCTCTTCAGGATTACCAGACGGAGTGCAGATGGTACCATCCCAAGTTCTATCCTGATGGACGAATCACAATGCCACCCCCTTGCCTTTTAAATCCTACTCTGACCAACGGATTCAAGGCCCCTTTTCCATCTTCTTCTAGACTACCGGACGGAGTCTAGTTGGTCTCATCCCAGGTTCGATCCAGATGGACGAATCTCAATGCCACCCCTTGCCTTTGAATTCCGACCCTGACCGGTGGATTCAAGGCACCCCATTTCTATCTTCCTATAGACTACCGGACGGAGTCTAGACGGTCCCATCCCAGGTTCGATCCGGACGGACAAATGTCACTGCCACCCCTAGCCTTCGAATTCTGACCCCGACCAGCTGATTCAAGGCACCCTTTTTCCATCTTCTTCTAGACTACCAGACGGAGTCTAGATTGTCCCATCCCAGGTTCGATCTAGACGGACGAATCTCGGTGCCACCCCCTTGCCTTTTAAATCCGACCCTGATCGGCAGATTCAAGGACCCTTTTCCATCCTCTCCTAGATTACCGGACGGAGTCTAGATGGTCCCATCCCAGGTTCGATCCAAATGGTCGAATTTCAGTGCCACCCCCATTCCTTTTAAATCCGACCCTGACTAGCGGATTCAAGGCCACTTTTCCATCTTCTTCTAGACTACCGGACGGAGTCTAGATGGTCCCATCCCATGTTCGATCCTCACGGACGAATCTAGGTGCCACCCCATGCCTTTGAATTCTGACCCACACTGGCGGATTCAAGGCACCACTTGTCCATCTTCTTCTAGACTACCGAAAGAGTCTAGATGGTCCCATCCCAGGTTCGATTCAGACAGACAAATCTCGGTGCCACCCCTATGCCTTTGAATTCCGACCCTGACAGGCGGATTCAAGGCACCCATTTTTCCATCCACTTCTAGACTACCTGCTGGAGTCTTGATGGGCCCATCCTAGGTTCGATCCGAACGGACGAATCTCAGTGCCACCCCTTGCCTTTGAATTCCGACCCTGACCGGTAGATTCAAGGCACCCCTTTTTCCATCCTCTTCTAGACTACCGGATGGAGTCTAGATTGTCCCATCTAAGGTTCGATCCAGACGGATGAATCTCGGTGCCACTCCTTGCCTTTGAATTCCATCCGTGACCGGCGAATTCATGGCACCCCAGTTTCCATCCTTTTAAACATTACCAGACAGAGTAGAGATGGTCCCATCCCACGTCGATTCGGATGGACGAATCTTAGTGCCAACCCCTTGCCTTTTAAATCCAACCCTGACCGATGGATTCAAAGCCCCTTTTCCATCTTCTTTTAGACTAATGGACGGAGTCAAGATGGTCCCATCCCAGGTTCAATCTGGATGGACGAGTCTCGGTGCCACTCCTTGCCTTTGAATTCCGACACTGACTGGTGGATTCAAGGCACCCCTTTTTCCATCTTCTTTTAGATTACTAGAAGGAGTCCAGATGGTCCCATCTCAGGTTCGATTCGGACGGACGAATCTTGGTGCCACCCCCTTGCCTTTTAAATCCAACCCTGACCGACTGATTCAAGGCCCCTTTTCCATCTTCTTCAAGACTACCGGACGGAGTCTAGATGGTCCCATTGTAGGTTCAATCCGGATGGACGAATCTCGGAGCCACCCCTTGCCTTTGAATTCCGACATTGACCTACGAATACAAGGCACCCCTTTTTCCATCCTCTTCTAGACTACCGGACGTAGTCTAGATGGTCCCATCCTAGGTTAGTTCCGGACGGACGAATCTTGGTGCCACCGCTTGCCTCGGAATTTTGACCCTGACCAGCGGATTTCCATCCTCTTCTAGACTGCCGGATGGAGTCTAGATGGTCCCATCCCAGGTTCGATCCAGATGGACGAATCTCGATGTCACCCCTTTGCCTTTGAATTCTGACCCTGACCGGCGGATTCAAGGCACCCCGTTTTCCATCCACTTCTAGACTACCAGTCGGAGTCTAGATTGTCCCATCCCAGGTTTGATACGGATGGACGAATCTCAGTGCCACCCCTTGCCTTCGAATTCCGACCCTGATCGGTGGATTCAAGGCTCCCCATTTCCATCCTTTTCTAGACTACCAGATGAAGTCTAGATGGTCCCATTCTAGGTTCGATCCAGACAGACGAATCTCGGTGCCACCCCTTGCCTTTGATTTCCGACCTTGACCGGTAGATTCTAGGCACCTCATTTTCCATCCTCTTCAAGATTACCAAACGGAGTGTAGATGGTCCCATCCCAGGTTCAATCCTAATGGACGAATCTCAGTGCCACCACCTTTCCTTTTAAATCCAACTCTGACCGGCGGATTCAAGGCCCCTTTTCCATCTTCTTTGAGACTTCCGGACGGAGTCTAGTTGGTCCCATCCTAGGTTCGATCCAGATGGACGAATCTCAATGCCACCCCTTGCTTTTGAATTCCGACTGACTGGTGGATTCGAGTCACCCCTTTTTCCATTCTCTTCTATATTACCGGATGGAGTCAAGATGGTCACATCCCAAGTTCGATCTGGACGGACGAATCTTGGTGCCACCCCTTGCATTTTAAATCTGACGCTGACCGACAGATTGAAGGCCCCTTTTCCATCATCATCTAGACTATCAGACGGAGTCGAGATGGTCCCATCCTTGGTTTGATCTGGACGGACGAATCTCGGTGCCACCCCTTGCCTTTGTTTTTCGACCTTGACCGGCGGATTTAAGGCACCCCTTTTTCCATCCTCTTCTAGACTACCGGACGGAGTCTAGATGGTCCCATCCCAGGTTTGATCCAGATGGATGAATCTTGTTGCCACCCATTGCCTCTGAATTCCGACCCTGACCGGTGGATTCAAGGCACCCCATTTTCCATCCTCTTCTAGACTACCGGATGGAGTCTAGATGGTACCATCTAAGGTTCTATCCGGACGGATGACTCTCGGTGCCACTCCTTGCCTTTGAATTCTAACCGTGACTGGCGAATTCAAGGCACCCTATTTTCCATCCTTTTAAACATTACTGGACAGAGTATAGATGGTCCCATCCCAAGTTCGATCTGGATGGATGAATCTCTGTGGCAACCCCTTGCCTTTTAAATCCAACCCTGATCGACGGATTCAAGGCCCCTTTTCCATCTTCTTCTAGACTAACGGACGGAGTCAAGATGGTCCTATCCCAGGTTCAATCTGGATGGACGAGTCTCGGTGCCACCCCTTACCTTTGAATTCCGACACTGACTGGCGGATTCAGGGCACCCCTTTTCCATCCTCTTCTAGATTACCAGACGGAGTCTAGATGGTCCCATCCCTGGTTCGATTTGGACGGACGAATCTTGGTGCCACCCCCTTGCCTTTTAAATCCGACCCTGACCGACTGATTCAAGGCCCCTTTTCCATCTTCTTCAAGACTACCAGACGGAGTCTAGATGTCCCATTGTAGGTTCGATCCGTACGGACGAATCTCGGTGCCACCCCTTGCCTTTGAATTCCAACCTTGACCTGCGAATACAAGGCACCCCTTTTTCCATCCTCTTCTAGACTACCAGACGTAGTCTAGATGGTCCCAACCTAGGTTCGATTCGGACGGATGAATCCTGGTGCCATCGCCTTGCCTTTTAAATCCTAGCCTGATCGGCGGATTCAAGGCCCCTTTTCCATCTTCTTCTAGACTAACGGACGGAGTCAAGATGGTCCTATCCCAGGTTCAATCTGGATGGACGAGTCTCGGTGCCACCCCTTGCCTTTGAATTCCGACACTGACTGGCGGATTCAAGGCACCCCTTTTTCCATCTTCTTTTAGATTACCAAACGGAGTCTAGATGGTCCCATCCCAGGTTCGATTCGGACGGACGAGTCTTGGTGCCACCCCCTTGCCTTTTAAATCCGACCATGACCGACTGATTCAAGGCCCCTTTTCCATCTTCTTCAAGACTACCGGACGGAGTCTAGATGGTCCCATTGCAGGTTCGATTCGGACGGACGAATCTCAGTGCCACCCCTTGCCTTTGAATTCCGACCTTGACCTACGAATACATGGCACCCCTTTTTCCATCCTCTTCTAGACTACCGGACATAGTCTAGATGGTCCCATCCCAGGTTCGTTCCGGACGGATGAATCTTGGTGCCACCACTTGCCTCTAAATTC
>JAMKQA010017275.1:0-11106 GCA_024699735.1 Posidonia australis | reverse complement strand
TTAATGTGCAAGTGCGAAAAACAATCAACTAAAATTCATATAAAGGCTCAAAGAGTACATATATAGGGTAGCATGTAAATGGATCCTTAGATGGATATTCAAATACCCTATAATGTTTAACATAAGACTTAACACTCCCCCTCAAGCTGGAACATATATCAATCATGCCTAGCTTGTTACAAAGATAACTATAAGTCCTAATACTAAGTCCTTTAGTGAAGACATCAGCACACTGATCAGACGACTTGATATAAGGACTGGACACAACTCCTTGCATCACTTTCTCACGAACGAAATGACAGTCCACCTCAATATGTTTAGTGCGTTCATGAAAGGTGGGATTATTAGCAATGTAAATAGCCGCCTGATTGTCACAATACATGGACATAGGTGAAGGAGTAGAAAAACCCAAATCAGTCAGAAATGAGCGAAGCCATATCATCTCGCAGGTAGTGTGGGCCATGGACCTATACTCTGCTTCTGTGCTGGAGCGAGAGACTACATTCTGTTTCTTGCAGCGCCATGTAACAAGATTGCCCCCAACATATGTGCAATATCCAGAAGTGAACTTTCTATCTCCTCTATCCTCAGCATAACCAGAGTCTGAATATGCTTCTATCTGTAGATGGCTATTCTTTTTATAGATCAAACCTTTGCCTGGAGTCTTCTTGATGTAGGCTAACACCCTTAAGACTCCTAGCCAGTGTACCATTCGTGGTCCCTGCATGAACTGACTAAGAACCCCCACAATGTAGACAATATCAGGCCAAGTAACTGTAAGATAAATCAGCTTCCCTACCAGTCTCCTGTATCTGCCAACATCCTCTAATTGAGGTGAGGAGCTATCCCAAAAATTCAGACTTTGATCCACTGGGATAGTCTTAGGCTTGCACCCCAAAAGTCCAGTCTCTTGTAAGAGATCCATCGCATACTTTCTCTGTGATAGAATCATCCTGTCTCTAGCAAATGCAAATTCAATACCTAAGAAATACTTAGGTCTGCCCATGTCTTTGGTAACAAAGTACTTCTGCAAATAATCTTTTGTCTCCTGAATACCAGTGGTATCACTCCCTGTAACCAAGATATCACCCACATAGACAGCCAACAGGACACAGTCATCCTTTGTTTCCTTGTAGAATACAGAGTGATCCACCACACAGCGGTGGAAGCCACAAGCAGATACAATACTGCTAAACTTTTCAAACCAGGCTTGTGGACTCTGTTTTAGCCCATAAATTGCTTTCTTAAGCAGACATACCTGATTCTCCTCCTGAGTAACATACCCTGGAGGTTGCTCCATATATACTAGCTCAGACAGATCACCATACAGAAATGCATTTTTTACATCCAGTTGGCACAAATTCCAGTAATTATTTATAGCCACTGGTAGAATGACCCTGATGGAATTTAATCTGGCAACATGAGAGAAAGTCTCAGTATAATCATTGCCATATTCCTGTGTGAACCCCCTGACAACCAATCGAGCTTTGTAGCGATCCACCATACCATCTGCTTTGTACTTTATAGCAAACACCCATCTACAAGTTACAACATTGGTTTGCTTTGGTCTAAATACTAGTGTCCACGTCCCTCGGGATCTCAGTGCCTCCATTTCATCATCCATAGCTTCTTTCCACTGAGGTACTAGGCTTGCCTCCTGGTAGTTCCTAGGAATAGACTCAGAAGAGATAGACAAGGCAGCACGAAAGGAAGGATGAAGTCGCTCATAACTCACAAAATGGGAGATAGGGTGCATAGTAGAAGAAGCATGTGTACCTTTCCTGATGACAATTGGCAAATCAAGGTCAATGAGTGGCAGATCTGCAAACGATGAAGAGGGATTGATACTGGAAGGACGTGGCCGTCGTCGATATACCTGTAAGGTGCCAGATACCTCGGTTCCTGCAACAAGAGCATTAGTAACATCCATCTCCCTAGGCTCAACCACCGAAGGCAATGGAACACTATCAGAAAAGGAAGATTGTTATCAAATAATCTTTGACCTTCGAAAAAGGTGACATCAGCAGAAATGATGTATTTCCTAGTGGTAGGAAGATAACAACGATAGCCACGCTGAGTACGAGAATAACCAACAAATACACACTGATGTGTCTGATTTAATTACCGCAAGTGCACGGCATACTATGTAGTACGTGGCAAATACAGATCGATCCCACAGAGAAAAGTGTTCAAGAACAGAGATTTATTATCAATTATTGAGATGAAAAAAATGAGAACTACGATTTTTGAATCCATTCCTGTAAATATAAATGCATGATTAAATCCACTATATGTTTCCCAATTGATCTAAATAATTTAATTCAATGATTCTTATCTTAACAAGCATAATATATATGCAATGCACCATAGACTATCAAGTCAATGAATAAAAATACAAAAATCAAATTTAATCAAATGACATATGATGGAATTAAGATTATATACACAACCCTCAATTAAATCTTCTCTAAACATAGACTAAAAAGATGAAATCAATGTTAATCTATCAAAGTTTTTCGATTCATTGAATGATCTATGTAATATACATCCAACCCACATATTCATAACATTAAGTATAAAGAGAAAACATAGAGTAATTTAATCATGACATATAATATTACATGAACTTCATCTCAATCCTAGATCTAGAAGATAAGTCACACATGATTACGTAAAATAATAAAATAAAAGAAGGAGAGAGAAGAAATAGAAGACATAATTAAATAAAAAAAATTTTATTGAAGGGAACCTGAGATTACACTGATGATCTTCAGGATCTCTCAAAATAGAGGAAAAGAAAGAGAGTCTAAAACCTTGCTTCCTTTCTTCATTTCTTGCTTGGTTGGGGATCCATAGATCTACATATAAGGTCCTTTTGTAGGCTTACAAGGACTTACATATGTCAGAGACAAATCTGAATACAAAATTTAATCTTGAATTTTGAATACAAGATATTTACAATTGAGAATCTTATTCAAAGAAGACCAAGTCAAAAATATCTTGTGCAAGTGCTTGGAAAGCGTCGGATATGCATCTTAGTGCTTAAGAGGTGTCCATGTAATCTAAGATTTTCTTTGACTTTTTCCACAGCTTGACTGATATTTTGCTAGTATTTAGGCACATGGAAAATATGTGTTTGACTTCTTGACATGACTCTAGAATTTTCTATACAAAAATCTCTTCTTTTCTGGCAAAATTATTCTTTTCCTCCTTATTTTTCGTAGATTCTTTCTAAGTCCTCAAGTTCTGCAAATTTTGCATAAAGTACCTTGAGTAATATTATTTATATACAAAATAGATAAATATGGGAATAAAATATGCATGAATTATAGGTTAATCAAATATCCCCATACCTAACTTTTGCTAGTTCTCGAGTAAAATTAACTCTGACATAACGAAGAAGGAAAGAAAATCCTAACTCACTTTCGCAGAAATCGTGGTTGCACTTAGCACGTGCAACAAGCCTTTAAACCCTTAGGTTGTCCTAGTGCACGAGTGGTGTCTTGTGAAGGTTTACAGCGGATCTATCTACAAAATCTCAAAAGAAAAGAGGTAGAGAAATAAAGAAAAGTGAAAAATAAAGAAAAAGAAAAATTATAAGATATCCACTAACCTACTCAATTAAAAAGATCTAAAGTTTCCTAGTGTCTTAATTCTCCGATTCAACCTTTGTTGAGAACCCTCATCCTGTCCTTATAGAGACTCTGTCCTATTCTTCACATTATCTTCTTAAGAATTTGCTCATATGTACCTTATGTTTGTGAAATAGTCTTTAGCATGGGTTTTCAAATCCAATCTTCCCACCTTAACAATTTTATTTCATTTCCTGGTGTCTTGCTTCCTTAGACTTTATTCTTGGCTACCCATTTAGCGAGCTTTAGGTCAGTGGATCCCAAACCAGACGGTTTTAGGTCACTTGGTGTAGAGACACCCATAAGGACTTAATCACTCGAGTAACTAAGGCCTCAAAGACAAGACTTCTTTTTTTTTGATCCTCCAATCACATTTTTACGTGAATACCAATGCTTACTAAGGCACGATACCCAGTTATTCAATGATTATTGGATGTTATTATTCTTTTTCTTTTTCTTTTTTTTGCATTACAAAGGTGTTCAGGCCTTCCTTTATTCCCATAGCTAAGGGCTAGAGTGATGGTGCACGATAAGGTACATACGAGTGATAGATATTTCAGATGATGCTATTTTTCAGATTTTGTCTCTATTCTTTGAATCATCGGGTCCTCAATTACTCAATCTTACCTTTGAATTTCAACACTAAGCTACTCCTTCACTCCTAATTGATAAGACTAATGTGAATAGCTCCTAATATTTTTCCTTTTTTGAAAAAAAAATGGAAAAGTGAAAAGTCACTTAACAACTAAAAAAATGAAAAAGACACAGAGAAGACTCCCCCTACACCTAAACCATGCATTGTTCTCAATGTATGCAATAAATGATATGATTAATAAAATAACATAAGAATAGAACAATGATACCTGATTCGAGATGAAATGCTTCTGATGTTAAGAAAAAAAAACGTTATGTACAATTTATACATAAGAACACTACTTACCCAAAATACTAAGGATCATGAAGAACCATACCCTCACATTCTTTTTCAGTGAGTAGTTCCAAAAACGGTTTTAAACGTTAACTTTAAAATTTTCACCGTTCTTTGGATTCTCAATTTCCACTGCTCCATGAGAGTAGACCACTTTGACCAAATAAGGTTCTGTCCATCTAGACCTTAATTTCCTTGGAAATAGGTGAAGCCTAGAATTGTAAAGGAGAACCTTTTGACCTGGTAGAAATGATTTCTTTAGAATTCTTTCATCATGAAAAATCTTAGTTTTCTCCTTATAAATCTTAGTACTGTCATATGCTTCATTTCTCAATTCTTCTAACTCATTCAATTACCATTTCCTCTTGACTCCAGCAGTGGCTAAATCTAAATTCAATTGCTTGATGGCCCATAATGCTCGATGTTCTAATTCTACTGGCAAGTGGCACGCTTTTCCAAATACAAGCCGATATGGAGACATTCCTAAGTTGTTCTTAAATGCGGTCCGATGGGCCCATAATGCATCATTTAGTCTCTCAGACCAATCTTTTCAATTTGGTTTCACAATTTTCTCCAAAATTTGCTTAATTTGCCTATTTGATACCTCTACTTGGCCACTTGTTTGAGGATGATATGGAGTGGCAAGTTTGTGGGTGATCAAGTATTTTCTCATCAAGGCCTCAAATGATCGGTTGCAAAAATGTGTGCCCCTATCACTAATGATTGCTCGTGGCATACCAAACCTAGAAAAGATATGTGATTTTAAAAATTCAATAACCACCTTGTTGCCATTGGATTTACATGGTATAGCCTCTATCCACTTGGACACATAATCAACCGCCACTAAAATATACAAATAGCCATGAGAATTGGGAAATGGGCCCATAAAATCAATCCCCCACACATCAAAGATCTCCACTTCCAAAATGGATTGTAATGGCATCATATTTTTTCTAGTGATCTTTCCTAATTGTTAACACCTATTACAATTCTTACAATATTCATATGCATCCTTAAACAAAGTGGGCCAGTAAAATCCACATTGAAGTACTTTGGTAGCTGTCTTCTTGGGCCCAAAATGACCTCCACAAGCCGGATCATGGCAGAATGACAGAACACTTCGAACCTCGGGATCTGGTATACACCTCCTAACAATTTGGTCGGGACAATACTTAAACAGATATGGATCATCCCAGTAAAAGAATTTTACTTGGGACATGAACTTATGTTTATCCTGTTTGGACCAATCTATGGGAGTGACACCAGTTACCAAGTAATTGACTATATCTGCGAACCATGGTTCAGAATGGACTGTCAATAGCTGTTCATCTGGGAAGTTATCATTTATAGGAAGGTCTATGGATGGTTTAAGATTCAAACGAGACAAATGATCAGCTACCACATTTTCACAACCTTTCTTGTCCTTAATTTCAAGATCAAATTCCTGAAAAAGAAGGATCCACCTAATCAATCGAGCTTTTGCATCCTTCTTTGCTAAAAGATGTTTCAATGCTGCATGGTCAATGTAGATAATGATGTGAGATCCTATTAAGTAAGACCTGAATTTCTCTAAGGCAAAAACAACAGCGAAGAACTCTTTTTCAGTGGTGGAATAATTTAGCTGTGCATCATTCAATGTCTTACTTGCATAGTAGATCACATGTGGTAACTTGTCAATCCTTTGTCCCAGAATAGCACCAAGTGCATAGTCAGATTCATCACACATCAGCTCAAACGGTTGGGTCCACACAGGTGGGTGAATGATAGGAGCTGAAGTCAACTCCTTTTTGAGATGCTCAAATGCCTTAAGACATTCATGGGTGAAGTCAAAAGTGATATCCTTGGACAATAGATTGGTTTAGGGTCTAGTAATCTTGCTAAAGTCCTTAATAAATCTTCTATAAAACCCTACATGTCCTAGGTGTTAGAAATATTACATTAATTTTGATTATTATTTACCTGTGCATATTTTCATAGATGTTAAAACTTGAAAAAGATATAAAATGATTTCTGTATAAATTTAATATGTATACAAGTGTCTTATCATAAAATCAAAAACGGCATACCGACATCAAGAGCGGCAGACCATTTCAGTACAAAACGGAATGTAAAACGGAACTCCGCAAAAATCAAAGTTGAACTGAAAACGGCATACCGTGGATGGAGCGGCATACCATTTCAGAAAAAAAACGGTAGAAGTAGCGGTACTCCGGATCAGAAGAGAAAAAGAATTCAATGCAATTAAACGGCATACCGTCCCAAAACGGTATACCGTTTCAGGAGAAAACGGTAGACCGTTGAAGTTGCGGCATACTGTTTTGCTTGTGAGTTGAAGACTAAAGAGCTTTTATGGCATACCGTGGTCAAAACGGTATACCGTCCAACTAGCTGTTTACGACCGTTTTGTAGTCGTTAGACACACATCGAGGCGATCCTACAGCTATAAATAGGACCCGTACAAGGCTTGGAAAAGCAACCCATTGAGAATCATTGAGCTACCATTGAGAAAGAGTTGTAAGAGTGTGCATTGTTTTCATTTCCATTCTCCTCACGAGATTTTGTTGTGTAATTGCTGTTGTAATCAATCTCTGTGAGCGGGAAAATTCTGATTTCTGTATAAGCAATAAAGCAAAGGGCTCTAGTTTCTCGGGGATAGAGAAGTGGGAAGAGCAAGCAAGCGGTTGGTGGTATAGCCAACAAGTAAGTCCGTTATTTATTTTAATACGGGAAAAATCTCAAGACGGTCTTGAGGAGTGGACTAGGCGGGGTTGCCGAACCACTGTAAATTACTTGTCTATATCAATTACTCTCTTCCTCTTCTTGTATGTTAGATAATTGCATAAGTAGTAAAGCTTGATTATATCTGTTAAATAGTATACATTGTATGCAATTTCTATTGAACTACGAAAAGTAGTCGAAGTAAATCTAAAATTGATAAATCTCTATTCACCCCCCCTCTAGAGGAGCCATTCGATCCAACACTACGAAAGTCCTAATGTCCTTAACTTTTTTTGGTGGAGGAAGATTCGCAATGATGTCCACCTTGGCCATATCCACCTCTATGCCTCTTTTGGATATGACATGGCCCAGAACAATGCCTTGTTGGACCATGAAATGACATTTTTTCCAATTGAGTGTCAAATTTTTCTCTATGCATCTTTTTAATACCAACTCAAGATGATAGAGGCACTCAGAAAAGGTGGACCCAAAAATGGGAAAATCATCCATGAAGATTTCTAGAAATCTTTCAACCATGTCGGAGAAGATGCTCACCATGCATCTTTGGAAAGTAGCTGGAGCATTGCATAACCCAAAGGGCATGCGACGGTAAGCAAATGTTCCAAAAAGACAAATAAAAGTGGTCTTCTCTTGGTCCTCAGGAGCAATAGGAATCTGGTTGTAGCCGGAGTAACCATCAAGAAAGCAATAATACTCATGTCCGGCTAACCGTTCTAACATCTGGTCAATGAATGGCAAAGGAAAGTGGTCTTTCCTAGTTGCCGCATTAAGCTTCCTGTAATCAATGCAGACTCGCCATCCTTTTTGGATGCGAGTGGGAATAAGCTCATTATCATCATTTTGGATCATAGTAATTCCTAATTTCTTGGGAACTACTTGGACAAGACTTACCCATGAACTATCAGAAATGGGATAAATGATCCCATTATCAAGACACTTCAGTATGTCTTGTCTGACCACTTCCTTCATTACAGGGTTCAACCACCTTTGTGGATCTCTGACTGGATGGGCTTCCTCTATCAAGTGGATCCGATGCTGTACAATTGTTGGACTAATCCCCTTAATGTCAGCCATCGTCCATCCTATTGCTTACCTATTCTCATTGAGGACAGTTAACAATGCCTCTTCTTGATCTTGAGTTAAATTGGCTGCAATGATTACAAGAAGGGTCTGATCTTATCCTAGAAATACATACTTGAGATGCTCAGACGATGGTTTAAGCTCTAAGCTCTGGAGGATGATTATATCTACTATTGGTCCTATATTGGGTCAATTCAGTTACTTTCTCTACCAACAGCAATTCTTCTTTGAAAATTTCTTCAAAACTCCGATCAAAAAAACCTAAATCAAAATCAATATCTTCCTCTATCAAGTCTTCTTCTTCTAAAAGATCTTCAATCATATTGACCTCAAATGTCTCATTTGGTTCATTGGTTGACTGCTTATCTAAATTGAAAATATTAAGTGTGACAGTTAAATCTCCATAATTTAGCCTCATCGACCCATTTCGACAATTGATTAGTGCATTAGTTGTAACTAAGAAAGGTCGACCTAGGATAATTGGGATTTGGCCCTTAAGGTTAGTCAGGGGTTGGGTTTCCAAGATAATGAAATCTACAGGATATACAAAGTCACCAACCTTAATAAGAACATCTTCGACCATCCCTTTGGGCATCTTAATTGACCTATCAGCTAATTGCAATGTTACCCTAGTTGACTTCAACTCACCTAGCTCTAATTGCTCAATTCGAGATATGGCTTGTGTATTACAAGCTATGTTGGTGTTTGTTTGAGAGTTGGCATTGAGAAGAGCCTCCACACCTTTCTCCAGAGTGTTCAATCTTCTCTCATTCTCATTAAGTTCTGGAGGTGGGTGGGATTGAGATCCAACATTAAAGTGTTGCTGGACATGTTGATTGGGCCTGAATTGATGTGAGTGTTGCTGTTGGCCTTGGGAGAAAGCGAAATTATTGTTTCCCTGATGTGGTTGCTGGTTCCAAGAGAAATTAGGGTGATTCCTCCATCCTGGATTGTAAGTTGGGGCATAGGGATCATTTCAAGGCCTGACAAAGGTTGTATTCAGTTGTTTAGGTCCAAATTAGGTTAACCACCCACAGAAGGACACTTTTCCATCACATGACCCACCATGTGACAACCTTTACACCAAGGAACTTGATTTACTTGAGCTTTCTCCTTCATTTCTAGAGCCTCTAACCTACGAGCTAATGTGTTGAATTTGGCTTCAGCGGCTATAGAAGACTCTATGGAGTGAATACCGCCTTTTGAGGGTGTGGGTTTATCGACCATTTGATCATTAGTACTCTCTCACTGCATAGTTTTCTCAACCAGTTCTCCTAAGAATTCCCATGCTTCATCTTCATTCTTCTTCATGAACGCTCCTTGACACATAGACTCAAGCATGGTCCTAGTCGAAATATCTAAACTCTCATAAATGATTTGGTATAGTCTCCACTTTTCTATTCCATGATGTGGACACTAGGCTAAGAGATCCTTAAATCTATCAAGATACTTCCAAAAAGACTCACCAACCTTTTCTTTAAATGAATTAATTTCATTTCTGAATTTGATGGTCTTATGAATAGGATAGTATTTCTTAAGGAATATCGTGCAAAATTAGGCCCAAGTGGTGATTGAATTAGTGGGTAGACTATATAGTTATTTTTTAGTATTGTCTTTTAATGCAAAAGGAATAAATCTTAACCGAATTGCATCATCAAACAACTGCTGCAACTTCACCATGCTACACACCTCCTCAAACTCATTGATGAACCAGTAGGCATCTTCAAATTCTAGACCCGTGAACCTAGGCAACTGGCTAATATAATTGGATTTGAGTTTAAAATTATTGCCATTGGTCTGTGGGAGTCTAATGCAAGATGGTTGTGCAGTTCTTATAGGGTAACATCTGGCTTCTAAAGCTAAAGGTGGGTTGTGGATTTCATCAGCTATTTTAAAATCTTCGGGTTTAACACGGGTCAGACGATGTGTTGAATCATGAATCCACACACACATGCACAAGTGAAACTCTTTTCTTTTTTTAATGAAAATAGAAAAAAATGAAAAGATGAGAAGATAAGAGACACGATCAGATGAGAAGAGGAAAGATAGAGGAGGATGATGCCTAATCTATTCACACAAGCCACACAATTCCTAAGTCTATGGTTGACATAGATCTAGACAGCTCCTAACTGTTAAGTTAACCTTTGAGATTCTCAAACCAAAATTCTTTGCCTTAATCGGCTAGATCAGTGGAGGGAAGTGGGAGACTCCCCGTGCTTGAGCAACGGTCCTAATTAAATAACCACTTTCCTTTTAAGACTTAACCTTGTGAACCACTTTTCTAGACACCAAGTAGGAAAAGAACTTTAAATTTGATTCACCCTCCAGCTCCCTTATCCTATTGAGCTCGAATCCTAGGGCCTAATGTCTACTTGATTTTAATTGAGGCTTAGGTCAATGCTTGAAGCTTTTTTTTGTGTGGACTAAGGAAGAGTGATGAAATCCCCACCTTATCTTGTGCTATAGGTGTTGCCCTTAGGTACTTTGAAATGATATGCAACAAACAATTATGCTCAAACAAGTTGTTCTTCCTACTAACTATATGCTCTAAAATGCGAGGAATTGAGTAGGAGAACACGTACTTTTTCCTCCAGCAATCTCCCAAAATAAATTGACAAGATTCAAAAATAATGCACACTATATGATGTATGCCCTAAAGAATAGGTTTCTATCTTGTCATGAAAGATTTTTATTGGGTTCAAGTTTATGCTTGACTTTTAAATTTGT
>JAMKQA010017274.1:0-11895 GCA_024699735.1 Posidonia australis | reverse complement strand
TCAGAGGAGTCTCGAGGAAAGGATAGATGGTTGGTCCTAGGCTACAAGGAACCAACGACTCCGATCACCTTCGGATCAGAGGAGTCTCGAGAAAAGGATAAATGGTTGGTCGTAGGTTATACGGAACCAACGACTTGGATCACCTCCGGATCAGAGGGGTCTCGAGGTAACGAAAGATGGTTGGTCTAGGCTATTAGGATCCAACGACTCGGATCACCTCCGGATCAGAGGGGTCTCGAGGAAAGGAAAGATGGTTGGTCCTAGGTTATAAGGAACCAACGACTTGGATCACCCCCAGATCAGAGGAGTCACGAGGAAAGGATAGATGGTTGGTCCTAGGCTATATGGAACGAACGACTCAGATCACCTCTCGATCAGAGGAGTCTTGAGAAAAGGATAGATGGTTGGTCCTATGCTATATGGAACCAACGACTCGGATCACTTCCGGATCAGAGGTGTCTCGAGGAAAGGATAGAAGGTTGGTCCTAGTCTATATGGAACCAACGACTCAAACCACCTCCAGATCAGAGGAATTCCGAGAAAAGGATGGATGGTTGGTCCTAGGCTATAAGGAGCCTACGACTCGGATCACCTTCGGATGAGAAGGGTCTCGAGGAAAGGAAAGATGGTTGGTCCTAGGATGTTAGGAACCAATGACTCGGTTCACCTCCGGATCAGAGGAGTCTTGAGAAAAGGATTGTTGGTTGGTCCACGGCTATGAGGAACCAACGACTCGGATCACCTCCGGATCAGATGAGTCTCGAGGAAAGGATAGATGGTTTGTACTAGTCATTAAAGAACCAACAACTCGAATCACCTCCGGATCGGAGGAGCTTCGATAAAAGGATGGATGGTTGGTCCTAGGCTATATTGAACCAACGACTCGGATCGCCTCCGAATCAGAGGGGTCTCGAGGAAAGGAAAGATGGATGGCCCTAGGTATATTGAGCCAACGACTCGGATCACCTCCGGATCGGAGGAGTCTTGAGAAAAGGATAGATGGTTGGACCTAGGCTATAAGGAATCGACGACTCGGATCTCCTCCAGATCAGAGTCGTCTCAAGGAGAGGATAGATGGTTGGTCCTTGTCGATATGGAACCAACGACTCGAATCTCCTTCGGATCAGAGGGCTTACGAGGAAAGGAAAGATGGTAGTTCCTAGGTTATAAGGAACCAACGACTTGGATCACCTCCGTATCAGGGGGGCTCGAGGAAAGGAAAGACGGTTGGTCCTAGGTTATAAGGAACCAACGACTCAGATCACCTCCGGATCAGTGGGGTCTCGAGGAATGGAAAGATGGTTGGTCCTAGGCTATATGGAACCAACGATTCAGATCACCACCGGATCAGAGGAGTCTTGAGAAAAGGATAGATTTTTGGTCCTAGGCTATATGGAACCAACGACTCAGATCACCTCCAGATCAGAGGAGTCTCGAGGAACGGATAGATGGTTGATCCAAGTCTATAAGGAACCAACGACTCGAATCACCACCGGATCAGAAGAGTTTCGAGAAAAGGATGGATGGTTGGTCGTAGTCTATAAGGAACCAACGACTTGGATCACCTCTGGATCGGAGGAGTCTCGGGGAAAGGATAGATGGTGGTCCTAGCCTATAAGGAACCAACGACTCGGATCACCTCCGGATCAGTGGTGTCTCGAAAAAGGAAAGATGGTTGGTCTTAGGCTATAAGGAACCAACGACTCGGATCACCTCCGGATCAGAGGGGTATCAAGGAATGGAAAGATGGTTGGTCCTAGGCTATATGGAACCAACGACACGGATCACCTCCTGATCAGTGGAGTCTAGAGAAATTGATTGATGGTTGGTCCAAGGCTATAAGTAACCAACGACTTGGATCACCTCCGGATCGGAGGAGTCTCGAGGAACGGATAGATGGCTGGTCCTAGTCTTTTAGGAACCAACGACTCGAATCACCTACGGATCGGAGGAGTCTGGAGGAAAGGATAGATGGTTGGTCGTAGGCTATATGGAACCAAGGACTCGGATCACCTCTAGATCGGAGGAGTCTCGAGAAAAGGATGGATGGTTGGACCTATGCTATATGGAACCAACGACTCGGATCTTATTCGGAACGGAGGAGTCTCGAGAAAAGGATGGGTGGTTGGTCCTAGGCTATAATGAGCCAACGACTCGGATCACCTCCAGATCCGAGGAGTCTCGAGAAAAGGATAAATGGTTGGGCCTAGGCTATAAGGAACCAACAACTCGGATCACCTCCGGATCGGAGTGGTCTCGAGGAAAGGAATGATGGTTGGTCCAAGGCTATAAGGAACCAACGACATGGATCACCTCCGGATCAAGGGGGTATCATGGAATGGAAAGATGGTTGGCCCTAGTCAATATGGAACCAACGACTCGGATCACCTCCGGATCCGTGGAGTCTAGGGAAATGGATAGATGGTTGGTCCAAGGCAATAAGTAACCAACAACTCGGATCACCTCCGGATCGGAGGAGTCTCGGGGAAAGGATAGAAATTTGGTCCTAGGATATAAGGAGCCAACGACTCGGATCACCTCCAGATCAGAGGAGTCTCGAGAAAAGGATAAATGGTTGGTCCTTGGCTATAAGGAACCAACGACTCCGATCACCTCCGGATCAGAGGGTCTCGGGGAAAGGAAAGATGGTTGGTCCTAGGCTATATGGAACCAATGACTCAGATCACCTCCGGATCCGAGGGGTATCAAGGAATGGAAAGATGGTAGGTCTTAGGCTATATGGAACCAACGACTCGGATCACCTCTGGATCAGAGGAGTCTAGCGAAATGGATAGATGGTTGGTCCAAGGCTATAAGTAACCAACGACTCGGATCACCTCCAGATCGGAGGAGTCTCGAGGAACGGATAGATGGTTGGTCCTAGTCTATTAGGAACCAATGACTCGAATCACGTACGGATCAACGGAGTCTCGAGGAAAGGATAGTTGGTTGGACCTATGCTATAAGGAACCAACGATTCGGATCACCTCCGGATCAGACGAGTCTCGAGAAATGGATAAATGGTTGGTCATAGTCTATAACGAACCAACGACTCGGATCACCTCCGGATAGGTGTAGTCTCGTGGAAAGGTTAGAGGGTTGGACCATGGGTATAAGGATCCAACGACTCGGATCACCTCCGGATCAGAGGAGTCTGGAGGAAAAGATAGATGGTTGGTCGTAGGCTATAAGGAACCAACGACTCGGATCACCTCAAGATCAGAGAAGCCTCGAGAAATGGACGGATGGTTGGACCTATGCTATAAGGAACCAACGACTCGGATCTCATCCGGAACGGAGGAGTCTCGAGAAAAGAATGGGTGGTAGGTCCTAGGCTATAAGGAGCCAACGACTCGGATCACCTCCAGATCAGAGGAGTCTCGAGAAAAGGATAAATGGTTGGTCCATGACTATAAGGAACCAACGACTAGGATCACCTCCGGATCAGAGGGGTCTCGAGGAAAGGAAAGATGGTTGGTCCTAGGCTATATGGAACCAACGATTCGGATCACCACCGGATCAGAGGAGTCTTGAGAAAAGGATAGATTTTTGGTGCTAGGCTATAAGGAACCAACGACACTGATCACCTCCAGCTCAGAGGCGTCTCGAGGAACGGATAGATGGTTGGTCCTAGTCTATAAGGAACCAAAGACTCGAATCACCTCCGGATCGGAGGTGTTTTTAGAAAAGGATGGATGGTTGGTCCTTGGCTATATGGAACCAACGACTTGGATCACCTATGGATCGGAGGAGTCTCGAGGAACGGATAGATGGTTGGTCCTAGGCTATAAGGAACCAACGACTCGGATCACCTCCAGATCAGAGGGGTCTCGTGGAAAGGAAAGATGTTGGACTTAGGCTATAAGGAACCAATGACTCGGATTACCTCCGAATCAGAGGAGTCTCGAGGAAAGGATATATGGTTGGTCCTAGGCTATAAGGAACCAACGACTCAGATCATCTCCAGATCAGAGGGTTCTTGAGAAAAGGATAAGTGGTTGGTCTTAGGCTATATGGAACCAACGACTCAGATCTCCTCCGTATCAGAGGGTTCTCGAGGAAAGGAAAGATGGTTGGTCCAAGGCTATAAGGAACCAACGAATCGTATCACCTCCGGATCAGTCGGGTCTTGAGGATTGGAAAGATGGTTGGTCCGAGGCTATAAGGAGCCAACGACTCGGATCACCTACGACTCGGAGGAGTCTCGAGAAAAGGATAGATGGTTGGTCCTAGTTTATAAATAACCAATGACTCGGATCACCTCCGGATCAGAGGAGTCTCAGGAAAAGGATGGACGGTTGGTCCTATCCTATAAGGAACCAACGACTCGGATCTCCTCCGGATCGGAGGAGTCTCGAAATAGTATGGATGGTTGGTCCTAGGCTATTAGGAACCAATGGCTCGGATCACCTCCGGATCAGAGGAGTCTCGAGGAAATGATAGCTGGTTGGTCCAAATCTATATGGAACCAACGACTCCAATCAACTCCGGATCAGAGGGGTCTCGACGAAAGGATAAATGGTTGGTCCTAGGCTATAAGGAACCAACGACTCGGATCACCTCCGAATCAGAGGAGTCTCGAGAAAAGGATAAATGGTTGGTCCTAGTCTATATGGAACCAACGACTCGGATCAACTCCGTATAAGAGGAGTCTCGAGAAAGGATCGATGGTTGGTCCTAGGTAATAAGGAACCAACGACTCGGATCACCTCCGGATCAGTGGATTCTCGAGAAAGGAGAGATGGTTGGTCCTAGGCAATAAGGAACCAACGACTCAGATCACCTCCGGATCAGTGGATTCTCGAGAAAGGAGAGATGGTTGGTCCTAGGCTATAAGGAACCAACGAGTCTGTTCACCTCTGGATCAGAGGAGTCTCGAGAAAAAGATAAATTGTTGGTCCATGGCAATAAGGAATCAACGACTTGGATAACCTCTGGATTAGAGGAGTCTCAAGAAAAGGATAGATGGTTGGTCCTAGGCTATAAGGAACCAACAACTTGGATCACTTCCGGATCAGAGGAGTCTCGAGGAAAGGATAAATGGTTGGTCCTTGGTTATATGGAACCAACGACTCGGATCACCACCCGATCAGACGAGTCTCGAGAAAAGGATAAATGGTTGGTCCAAGGCTATAAGGAACCAACGACTCGGATCACCTCCAGTACAGAATAGTCTCAAGGAGAGGATAGATGGTTGGTCCTAGGCTATAAGGAACCAACGACTCGGATCACCACCGGATCAGAGGAGTCTCGAGGAAAGATAGATGGTTGGTCCAAGGCTACAAGGAACCAACGACTCCGATCAGCTCCGGATCAGAGGAGTCTCGAGGAAACGAAAGATGGTTGGTCCTAGGCTATAAGGAGCCAACGACTCGGATCACCTCCGGATCAAAGGGGTCTCGAGGAAAGGAAAGATGGTTGGTCCTAGGCTATAAGGATCCAACCACTCGGATCACCCCCAGATAAAAGGAGTCTCGAGGAAAGGATAGATGGTTGGTCCTAGGCTATATGGAACCAACGACTCGGATCACCTATGGATTAGAGGAGTCTTGAGAAACGGATAGATGGTTGGTCCTATGCTATATGGAACCAACGACTCGGATCACCTCTGGATCAGAGGTGTCTCGAGGAAAGGATAGAACGTCGGTCCTAGTCTAAACGGAACCTACGACTCGAATCACCTCCAGATCAGAGGAATTCCGAGAAACGGATGGATGGTTGGTCCTAGGCTATAAGGAACCTACGACTCGGATAACCTCCGGATGAGAGGGGTCTCGAGGAAAGGAAAGATGGTTGGTCCTAGGATGCAAGGAACCAACGACTCAGTTCACCTCCGGATCAGAGGAGTCTTGAGAAAAGGATAGTTGGTTGGTCCACGGCTATAAGGAACCAACGACTCGGATCACCTCTGGATCAGAGGAGTCTCGAGGAAAGGATAGATGGTTGGTACTAGTCAATAAGGAACCAACGACTCGAATCACCTCCGGATCGGAGGAGCTTCGAGAAAAGGATGGATGGTAGGTCCTAGGTTATAAGGAACCAAAGACTCGGATCGCCTCCGAATGAGAAGGTTCTCGAGGAAAGGAAAGATGGATGGTCCTAGGCAGTATGGAACCAACGACTTGGATCACCTCCGGATCAGAGGAGTCTTGAGAATAGGATTGATGGTTGGTCCTAGGCTATATGGAACCAACGACTCGGATCTCCTCCAGATCAGAGGAGTCTCGAGGCGAGGATAGAAGGTTGGTCCTTGTCGATAAGGAACCAACGACTCGAATCTCCTTCGGATCAGAGGGCTCTCGAGGAAAGGAAAGATGGTAGGTCCTAGGTTATAAGGAACTAACGACTTGGATCACCTCCAGATCAGAGGGGTCTCGAGGAAAGGAAAGACGGTTGGTCCTAGGCTATAAGGAACCAACGACTCGGATCACCACCGGATCAGTGGGGTCTCGAGGAAAGGAAAGATGGTTGGTCCTAGGCTATATGGAACCAACGATTCAGATCACCACCGGATCAGAGGAGTCTTGAGAAAATGATAAATTTTTGGTACTAGGCTATAAGGAAACAACGACTCAGATCACCTCCAGATCCGAGGAGTCTCGAGGAACGGATAGATGGTTTGTCCTAGTCTATAAGGAACCAACGACTCGAATCACCTCCGGATCGGAGGTGTTTCGAGAAATGGATGGATGGTTGGTGCAAGTCTACAAGGAACCAATGACTTGGATCACCTTCGGATCGGAGGAGTCTCGAGGAAAGGATAGATGGTTGGTCCTAGGCTATAAGGAACCAACGACTCGGGTCACCTCCGGATCAGCGGTGTCTCGAGGAAAGGAAAGATGGTTAGTCTTAGGCTGTAAGGAACCAACGACTCGGATCACCTCCGGATCAGAGGGTTATCAAGGAATGGAAAGATGGCTGGACCTAGGCTATATGGAACCAACGACACAGATCTCCTCCAGATCAGTGGAGTCTAGAGAAATGGATTGATGGTTGGTCCAAGGCTATAAGTAACCAACGACTTGGATCACCTCCGGATCGGAGGAGTCTCGAGGAACGGGTAGATGGTTGGTCCTAGTCTATAAGGAACCAACGACTCGAATCACCTACGGATCAGAGGAGTCTCGAGGATAGGATAGATGGTTGGTCCTAGGCTATAATGAACCAACGACTCGGATCACCTCCGGATCAGACGTGTCTTGAGAAAAGGATAAATGGTTGGTCCTAGTGTATAAGGAACCAATGACTCGAATCACCTCCGGATCGGAGGAGTCTCGAGGAAAGGATAGATGGCTGGTCCTAGGATATAAGGATCCAACGACTCGGATCACCTCCGGATCAGAGGAGTCTGGAGGAAAGGATAGATAGTTGGTCGTAGACTATAAGGAACCAACGACATGGATCACCTCCAGATCGGAGGAGTCTCGAGAAAAGGATGGATAGTTGGACCTATGCTATATGGAAACAACGACTCGATTCTCATCCGGATCGGAGGATTCTCAAGAAAAGGATGGGTGGTTGGTCCAAGGCTATAAGGAGCCAACGACTCGGATCACCTCCAGATCGGAGGAGTCTCGAGAAAAGGATAAATGGTTGGGCGTAGGCTATAAGGAACCAACGACTCGGATCACCTCCAGATCGGAGGGGTCTCGAGGAAAGGAAAGATGGTTGGTCCTAGGCTATAAGGAACCAACGACTTGGATTACCTCTGTATCAGAGGGGTATCAAGGACTGGAAAGATGGTTGGTCCTAGGCTATATGGAACCAACGACTCGGATCACCTCCGGATCCGGGGAGTCTAGGGAAATGGATAGATGGTTGGTCCAAGGATATAAGATGCCAACGACTCGGAACACCTACGGATCAGAGGGGTATCAAGGAAAGGAATGATTGTTGGTCCTAGGCTATATGGAACAAACGACTCGGGTCACCTCCGGATCAGAGGAGTCTAGAGAAAAGTTTAGATGGTTGGTCCAAGGCTATAAGGAACCAACGATTCGGATGACCTGCGGATCGAAGGAGTCTCGAGGAACGGATAGATGGTAGGTCCTAGTCTGTAAGGATCCAACAACTCGAATCACCTACGGATCAGAGGAGTCTCGAGGAAAGGATAGATGGTTGGTTCTAGGCTATAAGGATCCAACTACTCGGATCACCTCCGGATCGAAGGAGTCTCGAGGAACGGATAGATGGTTGGTCCTAGTCAGTAAGTAACCGACGACTCGATTCACCTACGGATCAGAGCAGTCTCGAGGAAAGGATAGATGGTTGGTACTAGTCAATAAGGAACCAACGACTCGAATAACCTCCGGATCGGAGGAGATTCGAGAAAAGGATGGATGGTAGCTCCTAGGCTATAAGGAACCAACGACTCGGATCGCCTCCGAATCAGAGGGGTCTCGAGGAAAGGAAAGATGGATGGTCCTAGGCTATATGGAACCAACGACTCGGATCACCTCCGGATCAGAGGAGTCTTGAGAATAGGATAGATGGTTGGTCCTAGGCTATAAGGAACCAACGACACGGATCTCCTCCAGATCAGAGGAGTCTCGAGGAGAGGATAGATGGTTGGTCCTTGTCGATAAGGAACCAACGACTCGAATCTCCTTCGGATCAGAGGTCTCTCTGGGAAAGGAAAGATGGTAGGTCCTAGGTTATAAGGAACCAACGACTTGGATCTCCTCCGGATCAGAGGGGTCTCAAAGAAAGGAAAGACGGTTGGTCCTAGGCTATAAGGAACCAACGACTCGGATCACCTCCGGATCAGTGGGGTCTCGAGGAATGGAAAGATGGTTGGTCCTAGGCTATATGGAACCAATGATTCAGATCACCACCGGATCAGAGGAGTCTTGTGAAAAGGATAGATTTTTGGTCCTTGGCTATAAGGAACCAACGACACTGATCACCTCCAGATCAGAGGAGTCTCGAGGAACGAATAGATGGTTGGTCCTAGTCTATAAGGAACCAACGACTCGAATCACCTCCGGATCGGAGGAGTTTCGAGAAATGGATGGATGGTTGGTCCTAGTCTATAAGGAACCAATGACTTGGATCACCACCGGGTCGGAGGAGTCTCGAGGAAACGATAGATGGTTGGTCCTAGGCTATAAGGAACCAACGACTCGGGTCACCTCCGGATCAGAGGGGTCTCGAGGAAAGGAAAGATGGTTGGTCCAAGGCTATAAGGAACCAACGACTTGGATCACCTCCGGATCAGAGGGTTATCAAGGAATGGAAAGAAGGTTGGTCCTAGGCTATATGGAACCAACGACTCGGATCACCTCCAGATCCGGGGAGTCTAGCGAAATGGATAGATGGTTGGTCCAAGGCTATAAGTAACCAACGACTCGGATCACCTCCGGATCGGAGGAGTCTCTAGGAAAGGATAGACGGTTGGTCCAAGGATATAAGGTGCCAACGACTCGGAACACCTCTGGATCAGAGGGGTATCAAGGAAAGGAATGATGGTTTGTCCAAGGCTATATGGAACCGACGACTCGGGTCACCTCCTGATCGGAGGAGTCTAGAGAAAAAGATAGATGGTTGGTCCAAGGCTATCAGGAACCAACGACTCGGATGACCTGCGGATCGAAGGAGTCGCGAGGAACGGATAGATGGTTGGTCCTAGTCTATAAGAATCCAACGACTCGAATCACCTACAGATCAGAGGAGTCTCGAGGAAAGGATAGATGGTTGGTCCAAGGCTATAAGGATCCCACAACTCGGATCACCTCCGAATCGAAGGAGTCTAGAGAAAAAGATAGATGGTTGGTCCAAGGCTATAAGGAACCAACGACTCGGATGACCTGCGGATCGAAGGAGTCACGAGGAACGGATAGATGGTTGGTCCTAGTCTATAAGGAGCCAACGACTCGGATCACCTCCAAATCAGAGGAGTCTCGAGAAAAGTAAAAATGGTTGGTCCTGTGCTATAAGGAACCAAGGACTCGGATTACCTCCGGATCAGAGGGGTCTCGAGGAAAGGAATGATGGTTGGTCCTAGGCTATAAGGAACCAATGACTCGGATCACCTCCGGATCAGAGGGGTATCAAGGAATGGAAAGATGGTTCATCCTAGGCTATATGGAACCAACGACTCGGATCACCTCCGGATCAGAGGAGTCTAGAGAAATGGATAGATGGTTGGTCCAAGGCCATAAGTAACCAACGACTCGGATCACCCCCGGATCGGAGGAGTCTCGAGGAACCGATAGATGTTTGGTCCTAGTCTATTAGGAACCAACGACTCGAATCACCTACGGATCAGAGGAGTCTCAAGGAAAGGATTGATGGTTGGTCCTAGGCTATAAGGAACCATTGACTCGGATCACCTCCAGATCGGACGAGTCTCGAGAAAAGGATAAATGGTTGGTCCAAGTCAATTAGGAACCAACGACTCGGATCACCATCGGATCGGAGGAGTCTCGAGGATAGGATAGATGGTGGTCCTAGGATATAAGGATCCAACGACTCGGATCACCTCCGGATCAGAGGAGTCTGGAGGAAAGGATAGATGGTTGGTCGTAGGCTATAAGGGACCAACGACTCGGATCACCTCCAGATCAGAGAAGTCTCGAGAAAAGGATGGATGGTTGGACCTATGCTATAAGGAACCTATGACTCTGATCTCATCCCGAACAGAGGTGTCTCGAGAAAAGGATGGGTGGCTGGACCTAGGCTATAAGGAGCCAACGACTCAGATCACCTCCAGATCAGAGGAGTCTCGAGAAAAGGATAATTGGTTTGTCCAAGGCTATAAGGAACGAACGACTCGGATCACCTACAGATCAGATGGGTCTCGAGGAAAGGAAATATGGTTGCTCCTAGGCTATATGGATCCAACGACTCGGATCACCTTTGAATCAGAGGAGTCATGAGGAATGGATAGATAGTTGGTCCTAGGCTACAAGGAACCAACGACTCGGATCACCTCCGGATCCGAGGAGTCTCGAGAATAGGAAAACTGGTTGGTCCTAGGTTATAAGGAAACAACGACTCGGATCACCTCCGGATTAGAGGGGTATCGAGGAAAGGAAAGATGGTTGGTCGTAGGCTATATGGAACCAACGACTCAGATCACCTCCGAATCAGAGGACTCTAGAGAAAAGGATAGATGGTTGGTCCAAGGCTATACGGAACCAACGACTCGGATCACCTCCGGATCAGAGGAGTCTCGAGGAATGGATAGATTGTTGGTCCAAGTCTATAAGGAACCAACGACTCGATCACCTCCGGATCAGAGGAGTCTCGAGGAACGGATAGATGGTTGGTCATAGGCAATAAGGAACCAACGACTCGGATCACCTCCGGATCAGAGGCGGCTCGAGAAAAGGATAAATATTTGGTTCTTGTCTATAAGGAACCAACGACTCGGATCACCTCCGGATCGGTGGAGTCTCGAGGAAAGGATAGACGGTTGGTCCATGGATATAAGGATCCAACGACTCGGATGACCTCCAGATCAGAGGAGTCTTAAGGAAAGGATAGATGGTTGGTCGTAGGTTATTGGGAACCAACGACTCGAATCTCATCCGGATCGGAGGAGTCTCGAGAAAAGGATGGGTGGTTGGTCCTAGGCTATAAGGAGCCAACGACTCGGATCACCTCCAGATCAGAGGAGTCTCGAGAAAAGGATAAATGGTGGGTCCTCGGCTATAAGGAGCCAACGAATCGGATCACCTCCAGAACAGAGGGGTCTCGAGGACGGGATAGATGGTTGGTCGTAGCCCAAAAAGAACCAACGACTAGGATCACCTCCGGATCAGAGGAGTCTCGAGGAAAGGATAGATGGTTGGTCCTAGGCTATAAGGAACCAACGACTCGGATCACCCCCGGATCAGAGGAGTCTCGAGGAAAGGATAGATGGTTAGTCCTAGGCTATAAGGAATCAACGAC
>JAMKQA010017273.1:0-10997 GCA_024699735.1 Posidonia australis | reverse complement strand
TAGGGTTTTATTTAATTGATTTGAAATTATGGTTTATTTAGGGATTTTGAGTTAATTAGGGTTTATTTATTTTTTAATTGGGATTTTTGTGTTTATTTGGGTTTATTTATTTATTAATTGGGATTTTTGTGTTTATTTGGGTTTCTGGATTAATTAAGATTTTGAATTTTTATTAATTGGCATCGATGTTTGTCCGAACGGATCGAACCAAGGATGGGAACATCTAGACTCCGTTCGGTTGTCTAGAAAGATGAAAAAGGAAGGCCTTGAATCCTTCCGTCCAGATAAGAATTCGAAGGCGAGAAGTGGTACCAAGGTTCGTCCGAACAGATCGAACCTTGGATGGAAACATCTAGATCCCATCCGGTATTCTAGAAAGTTGAAAAAGGGGAGGCCTTGAATCCATCCGTCTAGATAGGAATTTGAAGCAGAGTTGTGGCACTAAGGTTCATCCGAACGTATCAAACCTGGGATGAGAACATTTAGACTCTATCCGGTAGTCTAGAAAGATGAAATGGGATTGCCTTGAATCCGTCCGTCTAGATAGGAATTCGAAGGCGAGAGGTGGCACCGAGGTTCGTCCGAACGGACCGAACCAGGGATGGCAACATCTCGACTCCATCCGATGGTCTAGAAATCTGAAAAGGGGTGGCCTTGAATCCGTCCGTCCGGATAGGAATTCAATGGAGAAATGTGGCACTAATGTTTGTCCGAACGAATCGAACAAGAGATGGGAACATCTAGACCCCGTCCGGTAGTCTAGTAAGTTGAAAAAGGGGAGGCCATGAATCCGTCCATCAAGATAGGAATTCAAAGGCGAGAAGTGGCACCATGGTTCATCCGAATGGATCGAACCAGGGATGGAAATATCTAGACCCCGTCCTATTTTCTAGAAAGATGAAATGGGGACGCCTTGAATCCGTCCGTCCGGATAGGAATTCGAAGGCAAGAGGTGGCACCTAAGTTCATCCGATTGGATCAAACCAGGGATGGGAACATCTAGACTCCATCCGGTATTCTAGAAAGATGAAAAAGGGGAGGCCTTGAATCCGTTCGTCGGGATAGGAATTCGTAGGTGAGAAGTGGCACCAGGGTTCGTCCGAACAGATCGAACAAGGGATGGGAATATCTACACTTTGTCTTGTAGTCTTGAAAGATGAAAAAGGAGAGGCCGTGAATCCATCCGTCCAAAATGGAATTCGAAGGCGAGAAGTGGCACCGAGGTTCCCCAAATGGATCAAACCAGGGATAGAAACATCTAGACCCTGTCCGGTAGGCATGAAAGATGAAAAAGGGGAGGCCTTGAATCCGTTCGTCTGGATAGGAATTTGAAGGCGAGAGGTGGCACTGAGTTTTGTCCAAACGAATCGAACCAGGGATGGGAACATCTAGACTCCGTTTGGTTGTCTAGAAAGTTGAAAAAGGAGAGGCCTTGAATCCATTCGTCCAAATAGAAATTCGAAGGCAAGAGATGGCACCGATGTTCGTCAGAACGGATCGAACAAGGGATGGGAGCATCTGGACTCCGTTTGGTAGTCTAGAACGATGCAGAAGGAAGGCCTTGAATCCGTCCGTCCAGATAAGAATTCGAAGGCGACAAGTGGCGTAGAGGGACGCCTGAACGGATCGAACCAGGGATGGAAACATCTAGACCCCGTCCGGTAGTCTAGAAAGATGAAAAAGGGAAGGCCTTGAACTTGTCCGTCCGGACAGGAATTCAAAGCCGAGAAGTGGCACTGAGGTTCGTCCGAACGAATCAATCCTGGGATGGGAACATCTAGACTCTGTCTAGTAGTCTAAAAAGATGAAAAGGGGATGGCTTGAATCCATCCGTCCGGATAGGAATTCGAAGGCAATAGGTGGCACTGAGGTTCGTCTGAATGGACTGAACCAGGGATGGGAACATCTCGACTCCATCCGATGGACAAGACAGATAAAAAAGGGGTGGCCTTGAATCCGTCCGTCCGGATTAGAAATCGAAGGTGAGAGGCGGCACCTATGTTCGTCCAAACGAATAAAACCAGGGATGGGAACATCTAGACTCCGTATGGTAGTCTAGAAAGATGAAAAGGGGATGCCTTGAATCCATCCGTCTGGATATGAATTCGAAGGCAAGAGGTGGCACCAAGGTTTGTCTGAATGGATCAAACCAAGGATGGGAACATCTAGACTCCATCCGATATTCTAGAAAGATGAAGAAGGGAAGGCCTTGAATCCATCCGTCTAGATAGGAATTTGATGGCGAGAAGTGGCACCGAGGTTCGTCCGATTGGATCGAACAAGGGATGGAAATATCAAGACTCCGTCTTGTAATCAAGAAAGTTGAAAACAGGGAGGCCTTGAATCCGTCCATCTGGATTGGAATTCGAAGGTGAGAGGTTGCATCGATGTTTGTCCGAACGGATCGAACCAGGGATAGGAACATCTAGACTTCGTTTGGTAGTCAAGAAAGAAGAAAAGGGGAGGCCTTGATTACGTCCGTCTGGATAAGAAATCGAAGGCGAGAGGTGGCACCTTGGTTCATCTGAATGAATCGAACCAGGGATGGGAACACCTAGACTCCGTTTGGTAGTCTAGAATGATGAAACGTGGATGCTTTGAATCTGTCCCTCTGGATAGGAATTCGAAGGTAAGAGGTGGCACCATGGTTCGTCCAAACGGATCAAACCAGGGATGGGAACATCTAGACTCAATCTGGTATTCTAGAAAGATGAAAAAGTGGAGGCCTTGAATCTGTCCGTCTCGATAGGAATTCGATGGCGAGAAGTGGCACCGAGGTTTGTCCGAACGGATCGAACAAGGGATGGGAATATCATGACTCCGTCCTGTAGCCTAGAAAGATGAAAAAGGGGAGGCCTTGAATCCAACGGTCCGGATAGGAATTCGATGGTGAGAGGTGGCACCGATGTTCGTCCGAATGGATCGAACCAAGGATGGGAACATCTTGACTTCGATCGGTAGTCTAGATAGATGAAATAGGAAGGCCTTGAATCTGTCGATCTGTATATTAATTCGAAGGCGAGAAGTGGTACCGAGGTTCGTCCGAACAGATTGAACCAGGGATGGAAGCAGCTAGACATCGTCTGGTAGTCTTGAAACATGTGAAAGGAGAGGCCTTGAATCCGTCTGTCCAGTTAGGAATTCGAAGGAGAGAAGTGGCACTGAGGTTCGTCTGAATAGATCAAAACAGGGATAGGAACATCTAGACTCTGTATGATAGTCAAGAAAGATGAAAAGGGGAGGCCTTGAATCCGTCCGTCAGGATAGGAGTTCAGAGGCGAGAGGTAGAAGTGGCACTAAGGTTCATCTAAATGGATTGAACCAAGGATGAGAACATCAAGACTCCGTACGGTAGTCTAGAAAGATGAATAGGGGAAACATTGAATCCGTCCGTCTGGGAATGAATTCAAAGGCGAGAGGTGGCACCGAGGTTCGTCTGAATCGATTGAACCCGGGATGGGAACATCTAGACTCTGTCCTGTAGTCTAGAATGATTAAAAGGGGAGGCCTTGAATCCTTCCATCTGGATATGAATTCGAAGGCAAGAAGTGGCACCAAGGTTCGTCCGAACAAATCGAACCAGGGATGGGAACATCTGGACTCCGTCCGGTAGACTAGAATGAAGAAAAAGGAAGGCCTTGAATCCGTCCGTTTGGATAAAAAATTCGAAGGCAAGAAGTGGCACCAAGGTTCGTCCGAACAGATCGAACAAGGGATGGGAATATCTAGACTCCGTCCTATAGTCTAGAAAGATGAAAAAGGGGAGGGCTTCAATCCGTCCGTCGGAAAAGGAATTCGAAAGTGAGAAGTGGCACCGAAGGTCCCCAAATGGATCAAACCAGGGATGGAAACATCTAGACCCCGTTCGATAGTCACGAAGGATGAAAAAGTGGAGGGCTTGAATCCGTCTATTCGGATAGGAATTTGAAGGTGAGCGGTGGCACCGAGGTTTGCCCGAATGGATCGAACGAGGGATGGGAACATCTAGATTCTGTTCGGTTATCTAGAAAGATGAAAAAGGGGAGGCCTTGAATCCATCCGTCCGGATAGAAATTCGAAGGCGAGAGGTGGCACCGATGTTCGTCTGAACAAATCGAACCGGGGATGGGAACATCTGGATTCCGTTCGGTAGTCTAGAAAAACGAAAAAGGAAGGCCTTGAATCCGTCTATCCGGATAAGAATTCGAAGGTGAGATGTGGCACAGAGGGTCTTCCAAACGGATTGAACCAGGGATGGAAACATCTAGACCCCGTTTGGTAGTCAAGAAGGACGAAAAAGGGGAGGGCTTGAATCTGTCTATTCGGATAGGAATTCGAAGGCGAGCGGTGGCACCGAGGTTCTTCCGAAAGGATCGAACCAGGGATGCGAACATCAAGATTCCGTTCGGTTGTCTAGAAAGATGAAAAAGGGGAGGCCTTGAATCCATCCGTCCAGATAGAAATTCGAAGGCGAGAGGTGGCACCAATGTTCGTCCGAACAAGTCAAACCGGGGATGGGAACATCTGGACTCCGTTTGGTAGTCTAGAAAAATGAAAAAGGAAGGCCATGAATCCATCCATCCGGATAAGAATTTGAAGGCGAGATGTGGCACAAAGGGTCGTCCAAACCGATTGAACCAGTGATGGAAACATCTTGACCCCGTCCGGTAGTCTAGAAAGATGAAAAAGGTGAGGCCTTGAATCCATCCGTCCAGATAGGAATTCGAATGCAAGAAGTGGCACTGAGGTTTGTCCGAACGAATCGAACTTGGGATGGGAACATCTAGACTCCGTCCGATAGTCTAAAAAGATGAAAAGGGGATGCCTTGAATTCGCTCGTCCGGATAGGAATTCGAAGGCGAGAGGTGGCACTGAGGTTCGTCCGAATGGACCGAACAAGGGATGGGAACATCTCAACTCCATCCAGTGGTCAAGAAAGATGAAGAAGGGGAGGCCTTGAATCCATCCGTCCAGATAAGAAATCGAAAGTGAGAGGTGGCACCTTGGGTCGTCCGAACAAATCGAACCAAGCATGGGAACATCTAGACTTTGTCTGGTAGTCTAGAAAGATGAAAAGGGAATGCCTTGATTCCGTCCATCTTGATAGGAATTCGAATGCGAGAGGTGGCACCAAGGATCGTTCGAACGGATCAAACCAGGGATGGGAACATCTAGACTCAATCAGGTATTCCAGAAAGATGAAAGAAGGGAGGCCTTGAATCCATCCACCCGGATTGAACAAGGAATGGGAAAATCAAGACTCCATCCTGTTGTCTAGAAAGATGAAAATGGGGAGGCCTTGAATCCGTCAGTCCGAATAGGAATTTGAAGGTAAGATGTGGCACCGAGGTTCCCCAAATGGATCGAACCAGGAATGGAAACATATAGACCCTGTCCGGTAGTCAAGATAGATGAAAAAGGGGAGGCCTTGATCCATCCAAACGGATCGAACCAGGGATGGGAAAATCTAGACTCCGTTCGGTAGTCTAGAAAGATGAAAAAAGGGAGGCCTTGAATCCGTCCGTCCAGCTAGGAATTTGAAGGCGAGAGGTGGCACCGATGTTTGTCCGAATGGATCGAATGAGGGATGGGAAAATCTAGACTCCGTTCGGTAGTCTAGATGAAAAAGGAAGGCCTTGAATCCATCCGTCCAGATATGAATTTGAAGTCAAGAAGTGGTACCGAGGTTCGTCCAAACGGATCGAACCAGTGATGGAAACATCAAGACCCCGTCCGGTAGTCTAGAAAGTTGAAAAAGGGGAGGCCTTGAATCCAGCCGTCTAGATAGGAATTCGAAGCAGATAAGAAGCACTATGGTTCGTCCGAATGAATTGAACTCGGGATGGGAACATTTAGACTCCGTCCGGTAGTCCAGAAAGATGAAATGGGGATGCCTTGAATCCGTCTGTCCGGATAGGAATTCGAAGTCGAGTGGTGGCACCGAGGTTCGTCTGAACAAACCGAACCAGGGATGGGAACATCTCCACTCCATCTGGTGGTCTAGAAAGATGTAAAAGGGGAGGCCTTGAATCCGTCCGTTCAGATAGGATTCAATGGCAAGAAGTGGCAACTGAGGTTTGTCCGAACAAATCGAACAAGAGATGGGAACATCTAGACCCCGTCCGGTAGTCTAGAAAGATGAAAAAGGTGAGGCATTGAATCTGTCCATTTGGATAGGAATTCGAAGGCGAGAAGTGGCACTGAGGATCATCCGAATGGATCGAACCATGGATGTAAACATCTTGACCCCATCCAGTATTCTAGAAAGATGAAAAAAGGGGAGGCCTTGTATCATCCGTCCGGATAGGAATTCGAAGGCGAGAAGTGGCACCGAGGTTCGTCTGGATCGACCCAGGGATTGAAACATCTAGACCCCGTCCGGTAGTCTAGATAGATGAAAAAGGGAGGCCATGAATCCGTCCATTCGGATAGGAATTCGAAGGCGAGAAGTGGCACCGAGGTTTGTCCAAATTGATCGAACATGGGATGGAAACATCTAGACCCCATCTGGTAGTTTAGAAAGATGAAAAGGGGATGCTTTTAATCCATCTGTCCGGATTGGAATTCGAAGGTGAGAGGTGGCATCGAGGTTCGTCCGAACGGATCGAACCAGGGATGGGAACATCTAGACTCCGTTCGGTAGTCTTGAAAGAAGAAAAAGGGGAGGCCTTGAATCCACTTGTCTGGATAGGAATTCGAAGCCGAGTGGTGGCACTGAGGTTTGTCCGAATGGATCGAACCTAGGATGGGAAAATCTAGACTCCGTCTGGTAGTCTAGAAAGATGAAAAAGGGTGGCCTTGAATCCGTTCGTCTGGATATGAATTCGAAGGCGAGAAGTGGCACCGAGGTTCGTCCGAACGAATTGAACCATGGATGGGAACATCTAGACTTTGTTCTGTAGTCTTGATAGATGAAAAGGCTATGCCTTGTATCCATTCGTCTGGATAGGAATTCGAAGGCGAGAAGTGGCATGGTGGTTCATTTGAAAGGATCGAACCTAGGATGGGAACATCTAGACTCCGTCTGGTAGTCTTGATAGATGAAAAGGCTATGCCTTGAATCCGTTCGTCCAGATAGGAATTCGAAGGCGAGTAGTGGCACGGATGTTTGTCTAAACGGATCGAACCTGGGATGGGAACATCTAGACCCCTTTCAGTAGTCTAGAACGATGAAAAAGGGAGTCCTTGAATCCAACCATCCTGATAGGAATTCGAAGGCGAGAGGGCCTGACCTTCTGTTTATCCAAAAGGATTGATTTTCCAAGGGGATCTTATTTAAGCATCAGTGCACCGAGGATTATTGCCGCTGTGGGGGATATCATTTGAAACAGCCGAGGATCTGTTATCTATGCCTAATGCCATCGCGAATTCAAAGTGTTTGTGAAATGCCGACAATGCCTCAGATCTAATGCGACTTACTGTAGTGCCCTGTATAGTTGTCACTTTGTAGGAGCCATTATGTAATGAATGTCACTTCCCTATAAGAAGGTGCACTGACCATCATTTGGATGATAATTCACACCAAGCATTCTCAAAACAGTCCTTCTTTCCATAAAGCAGCTTACATGCCCATGGTCGAAGGCTCTAGTTTAGTTACACAATAAGTGAATGTTCTGTTAAATGCCTAAAACATGACTTTTGATCAAAGAGTAGCTGACATGCCCCTGGTCGAAGGCTCTGGCTCAGTTACACTGTAGCTGGTGCTTTGTATGTGACTTTTGACCAAAGAGCAGCAGACATGCCCCTGGTATTGGACTGGCTAGACATCACTTGAGGGTATGGGGTCTTGGAAGCCAGTCTGTAACTACAGATGTTCCTTAAACCATTGGAGTACTTGTGACCATCACTAGTCGAATCTAGTGATACATTCATCAAGTAATTGGAAGCATGTATACCTAACTACGCTTCTGTACTATACTTGGAAGACAAAAGGAATTAGGGCAACTCGATAAAGGCCTTTGATTGGGATTGTCGTCTACCCTTGACTGGTATGTTTGGGGTGTGTTCTATTCAACTGTGGTGTTTAGATAGCTTTCTATTTGGCCGCGTTACTGCAAGACATTCTCTTGATTGTATTTGCCAAATTCTGGATTGTTGCGTAGAGTCCACAACCATGCTGTTGTCTTCGCTAATCACTTGATGTGTAGGTCCTGATCAAAGAACAATTGTCTTGCCCTTGATGAACCAAGTAACAAATTGTGTGAGCCCAGCTAGAAAGCAGCTAACATGCCCCTAGCATACAGGTAAATGATGCTCAGAAGTCAGATCAGAAGATACCAAGGCAGAATGGATGCTTTTGGCATCGACTCAGGCTACCCTGGGAAGTGTTGGGCACCACTAGAGGATGTAAAGACTTGAGGATTAGGCTATGACTGTAAGCGCACTTTGAATCACTGAAGTAGTCGAGGATGGTTTTTATTGAGGCCAAAGACACATTTTTTCATTGACTGGAGGCATGTATATTCATCCATTGTCTGGGACTATACACCGATGACAAGATGTAATGATAAATCGTAGTCTGTCTTAGGCTGGCTATTCTCTGTTCTGGTGCTTGTTGTGTCATTATGCCTTGGTTGCAAACATGTACTTGGCTTTGTTAACCTCGGGCATTCCCCAAATATTGTCTACCACATTTGAACTGTTGCGGAGGAATTGCTATCACACTACTAATCCGATAGGTCTGTGTAGCTCGTACACTAACTGGTATCCTCACTGTATATGCACTTTGACTACTGAGGAGCTGAAATGTCCTTGGCTAAAAGCACTTGGCAAAAATCCTATTGAACAAGTCTTTATGCAAGCAAACAAATTCATTCAAGCAATATTATTATTGTTGTGGACTCTATTATTGTGAGCAATTTAGTTATTTAAGAGTGAAATTTTTTGTTTGACCAAGAAATGCATGCCTTGTGACTTTAGTTGCTTGTTTTTTGGATTTATTGCTTTGCTTGTTCAATGAGTTCATTAGCTAGGTTATTTGCTTGTTTAGTTAAGTTGTTTGTTTGCCCTCAGTTAGGCTGGAAAGTAGTATGCCTGTTAGAGGAGGATGACTCCTTCGACTCAGTTGCCACTACAAAGACTCGCAAGTCGTTAGGTGGCTCTCGCTGGGTAGTGGTGGCACTCGGACTCACTCTAAGGTATTGTGATGGACTTGGCTCCATGCCAAACTCTTTAACGTCCTACACTTGTTTTTTCCTTTTTTTAATATCATTGACTTTTCTTTTACTCCCTCATAGACACGCGGTTTCACTCTAACCCTGTCTTGGAAGTAATAAGCACCCGACTTATTCAGGAGGCCTTTATTGCAAGAGGGTGGGCCAGTTCCTCAAAGTTGTGATTTTATTGAGTGCAAACTCCAACTCCTCTCCAAGGTATTGTAAGGGTAGAGATACAACACACGCCTCTCACTCTTGGGCAACTTTTGTCTTTGCCTTCTGTCTTCTCTGTTCTTTTATGCCCTTGTGAATGTACGTTTTCTTTTCAGGCTCACACTCGTAGTCACATGTTATATTTTATCTCCCTCATGGAGGTGCAGGATCCTTGCAGAGCTTGGACATTTTGTCTAGCTTTGCTGTTTGGTAGCTCCCTTGCTAACTTGGTTGTCTAAGTAGTAATAACTAAGGAGGGATAATCCATTCTGACATTGGCGAGCTTTTCCAATATTTCATCATCGGGTAGAATGTTATTGACAAGCCAACTACCCTTTTTAATTGTTCTTGATGTTTTCCCTATTTTGTGTTTATTTTCTCTCTTTGCCAACTTTTATGCTTTTCCTAGTTTTCTGTGTTTTGGTATATGGTGATGTAAAAAGAAAAAAGCAAAGGGAACAAAGGGAAAGGATACAGCTCCAGTCCTTGTTGTTGCTATTTTGCCGATGCCATTGGGGTTCAAAGTAACTCCTGGCAGTGCCACTAGAAACCAGATTCAAGGCAGGTGTAACCAAAGCTATCACAACCATTATTGGAATTGACACTGTAACTGTGAATGCTGAATATGCTGGTGACATTAAGACTGTATCTTTGTTAGAGTTGATATCTGCTATGACGGCTGTCTCCTACTTGATCCAGGGTATTTGCACGTGCTGGGTCAGAGCGGTGCATGCAAACTAGCAAACTCTAGGTTAGGCCCCCACAGAAGAACAAGAACAAGAGTAGCACACATGAGTGTCGCCAGACAGAACTGAGAAAAGAAAGGAGGAAAAACAAGGCAAATGAGGAACAAGAACAAGAGCGGTATACACATATGTTGCAAGACAGAAGTGTTAGAAATAATGCATTAATTTTGATGATAACTTATAAGTGCATATTTTCATAAATATTAAAGGATGAAAAAGATTATAAGTGTTTTATGTATAGTTTCAAATTGTATACAAGTGTTTATTCAAAGTATCAGAAACGACATACCGGAGACAGAATCGGCATACTGTTTCAGTGAAAAACGGTATGAACAACGGTGCTCCGCAAGAACAAAAGAAGAACTGAAAACGACATACTGTAGATAGAGCGGCATACAGTTTCAGTAAAAAACGGCATAAGCAGCGGAACTCCGAAGCAGATGAGAAAATGAAGACAATGCGAAACAACAGCATACCGTCATAAAACGGTATACCGTTTCAGGAGAAAACGGCAGACCATTGGATTTTTCGGCATACCATTTTGCTCGTGGATTGCAGATTGAAGATTATTTTTGGCATACCGAGGCCAAAACGGCATACCGTTGAAGTAGTCGTTTACGACCGTTTTATAGATGTTAGACACATATCGAGGCAATCCTACGGCTATAAATAGGACCCGCACAAGGCCTGATAATGACACCATTGAGAAATACTTGTAATACTGTCTATTGTTTTCATTTCCATTCTCCTCACGAGATTTCATTGTGTAATTGTTGTTGTAATCGATCTCTGTGAGAGGGAAAACACTGACTTCTGTAAAAGCAACAAAAGCAAAGGGCTCTAGCTTCTCGGGGATAGAGAAGTGGGAAGAGCAAGGTAGCAGTTGGTGGTGTAGCCAACAAGT
>JAMKQA010017270.1:0-13530 GCA_024699735.1 Posidonia australis | reverse complement strand
CTTCTGATGCACTGCTTGGCTGAGTTGTATGTCTCCGAGGTGGTGAGGCTGCATGGGGTTCCGGTGTCCATCGTGTCGGACAGAGACACGAGGTTCACCTCAAGGTTCTGGAGAACTCTGCAGCAGGCCTTTGGCACTGTGATCAACTATAGCACGACATTTCATCCTCAGTCGGATGGTCAGACAGAGAGGACTATCTAGACACTGGAGGATATGCTCAGAGCATGTGCCTTAAACTTCCAAGGGAGTTCGGAGGACCATTTGCCGTTGATTGAGTTCGCCTACAACAATAGTTATCACTCGAGCATCGGGATGGCGCTGTACGAAGCCTTGTACGATAGGCCATGTAGATCACCAGTTTGCTGGAGCGAGGTGGGCGAGCGGCAGTTGGTTGGTCTTGAGCTTGTGCAGCTGTATGCGGACAAGGTGGATTTGATCCGGAGCAGGTTGTAGGCTGCACAAAGTCGGTAGAAGATCTATGTCGATAGGAGGCGGAGACCGCTGGAGTTTGGTGGGAGATTATGTGTTTTTGAAGGTGTTGCTGACTAAGGGTGGGATGCGGTTTGGGAAGCGTGGCAAGCTGAGTCCTCGCTATATTGGCCTGTACCAGATCACCTAGAGGATCGGTGAGATTGCTTATCGGTTGGATCTACCACTAGAGTTGTTGTTTGTGCACGACGTGTTCCATGTCTCCATGCTGAGGAATTGCCTGGCTGACGTTTCTCGTGTGATCCTAGTTCAGCTAGAAGGGCTCCAGGAAGATCTGTCCTTTGTGACGGATGCCGTCGAGATTGTTGATTTCAAAGAGTAGGTGCTGCGGAATAAGGTGATTCCGCTGGTCTTGGTGCGGTGGCGGCTTCATGGAGCCGAGGGGGCCACGTGGGAACATGAGGAAGCCATCCTAGCTCAGTACCCGTATCTTTTCGCCTATTGATTTTGAGGGCAAAATCTTCCTTTAAGGGGGTTAGGATGTAACACCCGTAAAATTCATTTTGTAATTATTTACATTTTATGAATTTTTATTCCTAGAAGGGTGTTACTGTTTCGAGGCCCATTGTGTGGTTTTGGGCTTCTAGGCTTGGGCCTCGTGGGCTGGCTTCTGTTTGCAAGTCCATGTGCGTGGTTTGGCACTGTGCATTGTGGCACTGTGCTTGTGGGGCCTAGTGTGGGGTCCCCGTGGGGCCCACTTGTGTGTGGCTGGTGGTTGAGGGTTGCAGTTGGCCTCGTTGTTGGTGGCTGGCGGTTGGATGTTGTGCGGTGTGTTGGAGGCTAAGACTCACAGGTGGGCACGTTTTCAGCTACTGCTGGCGTAGGCTTTATAAGCTGCACCGCACTGCACCTCTCCTCACCACCGGTTGCTTTCTTCTCCTTCCTTCTTCTTTCGTTCCCCTCCTCTTCGGCGGCACTACTTCTCCTCCGCCTCCACTTTCATTCCTTTCCTCCTTATTTATCCTTCTCATTCCCCTTCTTCCTTTCCCCTGTCCCCTCAACTTATTTGTTTCCACTGCATTCCCTTCACGCGCGCGTCGACAGAGAGAGAGGAAGAGGTTGAGGGAGTGAAGCAGGAGGCTGTGGTTGCTCGTGGTGGTGCACGGAGCTCGCGTGGAGTGCCTCGTGGCCGTGGTTGCGTCGGAGTCGGCCGAGGATCGTCGGAAGCATTTCTCAGGTACACATCTCCACTCCTGGTCAGAGGATCAAACAACTGGATTTCCTGCCCGGGGAAATCCGAGAAAAGGGCTAGGACCTTGACCATCCGGTCAAAAGGTCGAGCCATAGGATATCCTACCCCAGGAAATTCGAGAAAGGGGCTAGGACCTTGACCATTAGGTCAAAAGGACGAGCCACGGGATTTCCTGCCCATGGAAATCCGAGAAAGGGGCTAGGATCTTGACCATCTAGTCAAAAGGTCGAGCCACGGGATTTCCTGTCCAAGGAAATCCGAGAAACCAAGGACTTTAATTGCCCGGTTAAAGCCAAGAAAAGCCTAGGAAAGGCAAAGGATTCTGACTGCCCGGTCAAAGCCAAGAAATTGGATTTCGCGCCGGCGAAAATCCAAAAGGGGGCACATGACGTTGACCGCCTGGTCAAGATTAGCAGGTTGGATTTCGCGCCCTCGAAATCCAAAAGGGCAATGGACCTTGACCGCCCGGTCAAAGTCAAGCAAGCTGGATTCCGTGCTAGCGAAAATCCAAAGGGGCAAAGGACCTTGACCGCCCGGTCAAAGTCAAGCAAGCTGGATACCGTGCCTGTGGAAATCCAAAAGGGAAAAAGAACCTTGACCGCCTGGTCAAACTCATGCAAGCTGGATTCCGCGCCCACGGAAATCAAAAGGGGCAAAGGACCTTGACCGCCCGGTCAAAGTCAAGCAAGTTGGATTCCGCACCCGCAGAAATCCAAAGGGGCAAAGGACCTTGACCGCCTGGTCAAAGTCAAGCAAGCTGGATTCCACGCCTGTGGAAATCCAAAGGGGTAAAGGACCTTGACCACCTGGCCAATGTCAAGCAAGCTAGATCCACGCCCGCAGAAATCCAAAGCGGCAAAGGACCTTGACTGCCCAGTCAAAGTCAAGCAAGTTGGATTCCACGCCTGCGGAAATCCAAAGGGGCAAAGGACCTTGACCGCCCGGTCAATGTCAAGCATGCTGGATTCCGCGCCTGTGGAAATCCAAAGGGGCAAAGGACCTTGACCGCCCAGTCAAAGTCATGCAAGCTGGATTCCGTGCCCGCGAAAATCAAAAGGGGCAAATGACCTGTACCGCCTGGTCAAAGTCAAGCATGTTGGATTCCGCACCCACGGAAATCCAAAGGGGCAAAGGACCTTGACCGCTCAATCAAAGTCAAGCAAGCTGGATTCCACGCCCGCGGAAATCCAAAGGGGCAAAGGACCATGACCACCCGACCAAAGTCAAGCAAGATGGATTCCGCGCCCGCGGAAAGCCAAAGCGGCAAAGGACCTTGACTGCCCGGCCAAAGTCAAGCAAGCTGGATTCTGCGCCCACGGAAATCCAAAGGGGCAAAGGACCTTATGCGCTCAGGATGAGATCCCAGAAAATAAAGTGATAACTCCGGGATTAGTCCCCTGGAAGGAACTGCAATATGTTGATTGCCGGGGTTGCGGTGCGGAGACTGGCACTCTTGTCGAGATGCATGCTCAAATCTCTCATTTGCTGTGATTCTCCAAATTGCTTGCAAAAGGTGAGGACTTATGTGCAAATATGCATAACTTTTGGGCTTTACTGCAAATTACCCAACCAAACTGCTTTTTGGTTGCTGTACTGCAACTATGTGGTGACATTTGAGATTCTGCTATCTATCAACAAATATCTACTTCAAATTAAGCTTCCCATGCCCTTCCTGGACTGATTTGCAATTTTACAAAGTGTATGGGGTTTCTACAAATTAGCCCACATGGTGCATTTTGTGAGCTATATATTCAACACTACATATCCTGCACTTGATGCTTAAGCTGTGAGATGATAAGGGCTAGAACGCAATTGTCACAGTCATTTTGCATTTCTACACCTCTGACTTACTTCTCATGTGGGCCCCACTGATTAACTGCCATAATTGCCAAAAAATATTTTTCTTTGCGGCTTGGAACTGCAAGGGACGGCTGCTGCTTGGTTATGCATGCTTCTGCTGATTGAGTTTCATATCATGCATAAAATTTTTATTTATATTTCTTCTCCTCTGAACCGCCTCTTCCTCTTCTTCATTCTCCTTTCTCTCCTCACGAAAACCCGCGTCCTCCCTCATTTGCAGAGGCGGAACCCACTCGGCCTCTTCTTCTCTCATTCGCAGCGGGAGCGCACAGGAGGTGTGCCAACAGAGTTCTTGCAGCTGGTGTGCGCGTGAGGCGCGTCGGCGTGGTGCGGAGAGGTTGCAGCGGCGAAAGTCGGCGGTGGCATGGACAAAACCATCCAGGACTGGCTGGACCGCGGTTCGCCGGTGAAGGTAAGCTCAGATCTACTGCGTGCTTAATATGCCTCCTCTATTTTTTTCGGGCAGTCGATGACTGGAGGGGTTCCAACAGGGTTGGAGCGGCAGGCCCGCTCCGCGCGGGTTGCAGCTGCCAACTACGGGCTTGCCTTGCAGTCGCGGCGGCGGGTAGCAATGGCTGGGGGTTCCCGCGGGCTGGTGACTCTCGGGCTGCGGGTTGCAGGGGCTTGGCCATGGCGACTGCGGGCTCCGGGGAGTGAGGGCACGCCAGGGGAAGGCGTGGGCTGCAGGGAGTGATGGTTGGCTGCCGGCGGTGCTCCGACGAGCTGAGGCGAGGGCTTGTGGTTATGAAGCTCGTTGGGTTAGGCATATATCTAATGCTTGCATATGCCATATTAGTCTGCATTTATCTCTGATTTTTACTGTTGACTGCTTTGTATGATATTACTGAACCATCTGGTAGCTTACTGCTTTACGACTGTATGCTTGCACTTTGGCCATTATATGCTACAACCCTTCTTAAAATGCCCTGTATTTTACTATTTTGCCAATGACTGTAATGCCACATTCTGCATTTATCATGTCTGCTATTGCTGTTTAATTTCTGGTCTGACTTTCTTTTCTGCAGGATGACTCAGATCCCGAGGCGGGAATCCCACAATCTTCGTGGGACATGCCTTCCAGCTCCAGTTCCAGACGAGGAGACAGTTTTTCGAGGTCGCGGGCCTCTAGTAGCTCGACTCCTGCTATCCCTGCTGAGGTAAGCTCGAATTGAATATTAGAAGAGTATTCAAATCCGGTATTTTCTAACAAATGCATTCTCAGGAGTCCGGAAATTTCGAGGGGCGATTGCTGAGCGACCGTCACATCTGCGAGAGTCCCGAGTTTGAGGTAATTCCTCTACTTTGATGATTATAAATTGCTTCCTGCTTTCTGCTTTCTGCTTTTTACTTTTGACCCGGCTCTAAATCTGTGCTTGATATTTCAGGAAGGCGATGCAAACCGGATCATGCGATGCCACTGGGGTCCGATGCTCGAGCATTTCCACCGTCTGTCGGAGTTCATGCCGGACTTCCTCCATCACCGGTCTCCATTTGGTGGTTTGCTGCGTCTACCCATTATCCACGGCCACTACAACTTCTTTCGAGCCTTGGTAGAAATGTGGAGGTTCGAGACGCACTCCTTCCACTTTCCATTTGGTGAGCTGATTGTTCTGCCTGATCAGTGGGCTCTGCTGACAGGCCTTCCTTTTGGTGATGAGCCCATTATTGGTGAGACCACCCACGGCTTCCACCTTGTGCCTGCACATCTTGGCCGTGTCCCTCTAAAGCCGCCTAGGGGGAAGCATATGATCACCGTGGGGTGGTTAAGGGAATGGGACAAGTTCTAGCCCAACCCCGAGCTTGGCAGTGAGGAAGCAGATTTTGTACTGAGGCACTTTCTGTTGGAACTGCTGGCTTTGATTTTCTGCGATTCGTCGGCCTACTGTATCCATGCTGACTGGATTGCATACCTGACCAACCTGGAGCACTTGGATCATTATGACTGGGCCGGTACTAGCTACACTTGGCTGATCTGCGGGCTCGATAATGTGGTCAAGCTTGGGCGCCGCTCTTATGTGGTGCTGTACCCTCTGCTGACTGTAAGTATTTGCTTCTGTTACCTTGCAAACAAACTTCTTTTTATGCTTTATATTTGGCAAACTGACTAGCTTGCATTTACAGTACTGGATCATGGAGCACATCACCAGGGGGCGTTGCTTTGGCTGCCTGCGGGACGAGCTCCTCCCCCTTCCCCGCTAGTGGGTCAAGCCTGACCACTGGGCTGCAGCTGGGGTGTTTAGCTATGAGTCCTACCAGTATCTGCTGGACCTGGTAGAACTCGAGGATGTAAGTCTCCTCTGCCTTTTAACTTTGCACACCTGTTGTATTTTCTTTGCTTACAGTTTCCTGTTTCTGTAACAGGTCCACCTACGCCCATTTGGTCGATATGATGGTTTCGACTGGGCTCCCTTGAACTCTGGCCGCGTTCTGAGGGATAAACAGGTGAGATTCTATTGCATGAAGAAGTCGGCCCTCTACCTCCCAGGGCATGTGCGGCATCAGTTCTCTGATGTATTCTGCATTCCTGCCCCTCCTCCTGCTAACATGGATTGCCTGGCCACGACTCGCTCGGTTGCTAGAAGCCGGCATGCAGCTGCCATGGCTTCTTAGGATAGGCACGTCCTTCGAGAAGTAAACTATACAGACTACCTTGCTTCGTACAGGCGTGTGGGGAAGCCGTACCTGTTCGAGGAGGCCATGCGGGATAGCCAGTGTGGGATGTGGTATGCGTCTAGCTGGGCTCAGGTACAGAATTTCCATTTCTGCTTTTCGTTGCTTTTGTGTGAATTATGACAATCTGACATTTGCTTTAATTCACAGGGCTTCGAGGAGTAGTTTGGGGCCTTCTATGCTGACATCCGTCGAAAACGGGTAAATTCTTATTTTGCAAATTGCCATCTAAACTATATCTAATACTTCCGTTATTTTGCAGGAGCTGCGCTGGCGCAACATCATTAGAGTATGCTTCTCTTTTCTGCCTCTACTGCCGCTTTAAAAATTCTTATTGCTAACACTAGTTTGCTTTTGCAGCAAGATTTCCCTGTCGAGAGAGCGAATGTAGCCAACAGTGGGGACTTCACTATGGAGGCGTCTGAGGAGGACTGTTCAAACACCGAGGTCACCCAGGCAATTCTCGACTCTGCTCCTCGCTCTCAGGCTGCTGCTGCTGCTCAGTGGTCCTACCGACTCACTCGACGAGGCAACAGAACCTTGGCTGAGTACTTTTAAAAGGCAACATCCGATGAGGAAGGGTCAAAGGAAGAGTAGCTTTATCTTGTAATTTTGCTGGAAATTCTGTAATAACACTGTACTTTGTAACATTTTGAAAATGTATAAGAGATCCCCTGATTTTGTGATGTACCCTTCAGGGTTTTGTACATGCAGGTTGTATGCAAACATACATTCCATGCAGGGTTAAACAATTAGTGCCGATTTTGGTGATGTGAACATTCTGAACAGATGCTGCTGAAAGTTTCTGTCTTTTTGGGCGCCACTTATGTGCACCGCCTTGGTGCGCCGCATATGTGTGTCTACTACCTGCGTCTCATAGGTGCGTCTCCAGAAATGGCAAGTTTTGTTTGCCATTTTTGCTGAAACCCTTTCTGGACTTTTATATAAGGTTGCTTCTTGCGAAAGGCAGCGCCGTCGTCTTTGATGAAATACAGCGACAATCCTTGCTTGCACACTTTGCTCATTTTGATTTTCCTAGACGCGGATTCTGCATCACGATGGTAAGTGTTTTTCTATGTTCTACATTCTTCCTGTTACTAGTCTTGCAGATTTTGTTGGTTTTTCTGTTACATGCCCTTACAGATTTTTGAACAATGCTCCTTGATTTTCTGCATGTATTTCTACGGATGTGCTTGTTTTCCTGCTACATGGCTGCAGATTTATTGCTTGTTTTTCCTGTCTTTGTAGATTTGCTCTTTTTTGCTATATGTCAGCGAATTTTTTTTTCTTTTTTTTTTGCCACGTGTCTATGCAGATTTTTGTTGTTACATGGCTGTAGATTTTTGAACAATGTTTCTTGATTTTCCGCATGTGTTTTTTTTTGCATCACCATGCTAGATTGCCATGATTTTCCATGCTTATGTCAGATTCGCTTTTTACTGCCATATTTGCAGAGCTATCCCACCATGGTGACCCCCAGGTACTGCTCTAACACTTTGCTCGGCTGGATCGATGCTTTGACAGCCGATGACCAGAAGCAACTCCGAATTTGGGGTATTTCTTCTTCCCTCCTGAGCATAGCCAAAGTGGAAGTTAACTGGCATTTGCTATGTGCCATGGCCCGATTTAGGAAACCAGCCCTGCATGTTTTCCGCTTTGGGAAAGTGGAGATGACTCTGACTCTGGAGGATGTCAGGCGAATCTGTGGCTTGTCACCGTTCATGTCCTCACCAGTGTTCTACTGCCATGCTAGTTATGCACACGTCGTGAGTCGACACACATGCATTGCCAAGGAGGTTTGTGAGGAGAAGCTTATCTGCAAGGATGGTCCCACCCCCATGATACGCCTGGATTACTTCAATTCAATGATTGGTTCCCGCTCCTCCATGGGTACCCCATGGTTGTATTGCTTTGTGCTGCGCTTTCTTGGGGAACTGGTCTTTAGCCATGGTCGGACGACTATGGCTATTGAAGTAGCCGAGATAGCCTGGGCGGTAGTGGTTCGCCAGATTGACTTGGCTCCTATTTTGCTTGCTGAAACCTACGTCGGCTTGGACCGAACGTTGAGGCGCTCCTACCACTTCTATGGATGTGGCGCCCTGGTGCAAGTAAGCAGAATCATCTGACCATTTCATAATATTCTACTGTGCTTTCTTTAACCATAGTTCCCTTTTGCCAGGTTTGGTTTGCCGCCCATATGGGGACGAACATTCTGCACCCTCGGCCTTCGGCCTTTGAGGCCTATAGCCGCACCCATCACTCGAGGACACTCCCGGGGGTGCATGAGTTGTGTGACAATTTGCGGAATCTCGATGCGGATTCTGTGACATGGTGTATCATATCTTCTGCATCATAGAACTTTACTGCCTTTTTTAACGCCACGAACATGCGACTCGTGGTCCTCCCTGGATTCTCTGGTGGCGTGGAGTATCACCCTGTCCGGGTCCTTCGCCAATTCGGCTTCTGCCAAGACTTCATAGAGCAAAGCCCCTGCCCGGACGGACTGAAAAGGCATGTAGTGGGCTCGAACACATCCACTACTGAGTTGGCCCGACAGATGAGTGCTGGCATCAAGGCCTCCAGTCTTGCCATCATCAAAGGCTCTAGTTGCACAGCTGGGTATGAGGCAGAGATAAGAGAGACGTGGCCCTTGAGCGAGATTCTGCCTAGTGGCACCAGTTTCATGGAGGCTAGCAGTTCAAAGAGGCCCCGAACTGATTAGTGATGTTTGTACTCATGATAGGGCATAATAAACTTGATGTTGCCTTGCATTGTTTACTGTTTCTTGCAAGTCTATATCTACTTATCAAAATCAATTAACATGTCTCTGATTTCAAATCCCTCCATTTAAATGAAGTGACTATCACGCCCCTGGCTGAATGCTTGCTTGTTTAGACCACGACTCATAAGGCAGTTGACATGCCCCTGGTCGTAATATGAACAAAATGCCTTGCAAAGTGAATGCAATTTATACTTTGACTAAAAATGTGTCCTAGACAAAATGCTTATACGACTCATAAGGCAGCTGACATGTCGCTGGTCGAGATGCGAATAAGATGCCTTGCAATTATGCTTAAAAATGCACCCTAGTTAAATGCTTATACGACTCATAAGGCAGCTAACATGCCCCTGGTCGGCATGCGAAAAAATGCTTTGCAAAATAAATAATGTTGTGCAAATGCAAAGAAATGGTTATTTGATACATTGGTGCCCTCAGCGCCAAGGAAACTTGTTTTGCCTGCGATAGAAGGTGACACTGTCCTCGACTCATGTGATACTAACCTAGGCACTTAGGTTATTTGTGGCTCTCCTTCAGATTTATGGGCCTCATGCCAAATGCTTAGGGTCCTATACCTACTTTTTTGAGGATTCATTTTCCTTTTCTACCTCATAGGCATGCTAACTGACCCTACTCCTGCTTGAAGGTAATAAACACTTATGCTGAGGAGGGTGGCTGCTATTTCTAATGTGCTAAAGGGGTGGCTAGTCCCTTTGATCATTTAGGCTTAGTAAGTGCGTGCTTCGACTCCTCTCCAAGCTGAATGGTAGGAGTAAGGTTGTTCACATGCCTCTCTCGGTGGAGCTCAGCTTCTGTCTACTACTTCTGTCTTCTTATTTCCTTTATGATCCAAAGGTCTTGTGTATTTTTGCTGCTCACTCTCTTTCTAGACCTAACATTTTAACTCCCACTCGAGATATAGGTCCATGGGAATTTGTACATTTAGCCCACTCCTCTGAAATCTCTCCCTCACATCCTAAGCTTTTAGGGTAGTGGCACATGAGGAGAACTTGACACATCTTTCGCAGGCAGGCTCCCAAATTTCCTCATTGGGCTGTGATGCTATGCAAAAAAGAAAAAGATGCAAAGGATTATTTATGCTGTGCAATGATGCATGACTCACGGTGCAAGGCATTAGGATCAGATGAGAGTCATTGATAATATTTCTTTAAATAGGAGGCGTTGACGGGCTCTGACTGCTCCATTTGGTCCATGCCCTCTAGAATGACTGCTCCCCCTGACAGGGCTTCTTTTCAAATGTCAGGTTAGTGATGTCCACTGAAAAGACTTCCTTTGATTCTGCGCCCTGATGGCGTTTGAGGATTGTCATAGTGACCTTTGTAGTTTTGTACCGACATTGCAAAGCCGCTCGTGCTTCCCCGTCTGGACGACCTGGGGAACTAAAAGTTTCTGCCTCCAATGCGGATGCCTCTTTATTCTTGTTTTAGTTAACTGTACAAAATCTTGTTTGTTGGTGGCTGCTCTGCTGCTGATCAGTGGAGCCGCCATCTGTCCCACTCGTGCTTGCTTCATGATTCTGATCCTCACCCTCAAGTTGAGGCCTATATTGCCAATACCAACTAAACCCGCCTCCCGGCTGACAAGAGATTGACTCCAATGGTCTACTGTCCCTCTCATCTGTTTCTTGCAGGACCATAATTGAAGCTTGGTCCTGGGGTGGTATTGGTAAGTCTGCTGGTGATGCTGTGGCAACCGCTTTGCCCTTCCTTCTGCGGTCATGCTCTGCTATATCCTCTTCGAGCATGTCTAGCTGCTCCTGAAACAATAGGTCCAGATCCCCGATATCATCATCTGAGTCTGTCTCTTGGACCAGAATCTGAGCTGCTGACTGCTCTGCCTGCTCTCTGCTCTGCGTGACACCTTGCCGTATGCTCTGCTGTTCTGGCTGGCTGCTCTCTTGATACGAACCCTTTGGGCAGATCCAGGCTGATGACGCTGATACAGCGTTGGAACTGTGGTTCGGATCCATGATGCCTGCACTGATAAAGTTGGATAAATCTCGTGGAATAACAATCCTGGAAGACTTACCCCAGCACTGCGATCGCTTTTGACTGCCTCGTTCATATCCCAAACTGTCTTTCTCCACCCATTCTTCGACTTCGATCAGCTCGGCGATTCCCTCACCGTAAAGTCCAAGAGGTGATCCTTTCTCATATCCCCATTTATGACACAGGTTATCGATCATCAAGTGGGGGTTGCCATAAGGGACCAAATGGTCGGCAAGCTCTGATGGTGGAATAAAATTAACCGGTTCAAACTGATTAACCCGAAAGAGAACATCAGTTGGCTTAGGATCAAAATGAACAGTTTGTGGGGTTAGAGCTGAGACAGACTAAACCTTCTCCATGTCTTCTGCCAGGACAACAACGACATTGTCATCCCAACAGAATTTAATCATGCGATGGAGAGTTGAAGGAATAATTTGATGCTTATGAAGCCAAGGGCATCCAAGCATGAGGTTAAAAGAAGGTTCAATGTCAACAACGTAGAACTCCACGTCGAAGCAGGCAGGGCCAATGGTCAGGGGAATGATAAGGATCCCAAGCGCATCATGATGCGTATTATCAAAGGCTGTCATCCCTTTCACGGCTGGTATAACATCCTCGGCCTTGAATCCGAGTGCATTTGCTGTGCGCAAGGGGCAGAAATTAAGGCCTGCTCCATTGTCCACCAGCATGAGGGGGATGCGAAAACTTTGATACTGCGCAGTGATGAACAAGGGGATATTGTGGTTGGTGCCAGAAGAAGGTAGCTCTTGGCTGGAGAAGGAGATGACTTGAGGTGTAGTGATCATTCCTACCATGTTTTCTAGGGTAGCAGGCTCTATAGACTGGGATACATGGGCTGCCTGAAAGACCTTAAGAAAAGCTTCCCTATGCTCGGTCGCCGTATGGATAAGATCCCAAATGGAAATGTCGGTTCTAACCTTTTTCAGCTCGGCGGTGATGTCAGCTGAAGGTTGGCTGCTAGTGGTAGGATAGGACGATGCTACTCTAGGCCTAGGTGGCTGAGGAGAATGTGCTTGAGACTAGGCAGGGGTTACTGCTATAGGTGCAGGTGGCCTAGATGGCTGGGCCTACTGGCTAGGGACTTGAGTTAAGGGGTTAGGCTTGGTGGCTGTGGGTTTGTATACTCTACCCGACCGCGTCACCTATGCACACATTCCAGTGGCATAGTTGTGAGGAACATGATGCATGTCACAGGTCAGAGTAACAACAACCGGGGGACGGGCTGCTAACTGTACAGGTGGGGTTGAAGGATTAGGGCGAACAAGGGTATTTACTTGGGGGCGCTGGTAGTACTGGTGAGGGTATTGGTGGATCCGAGGGCATGCGGGCTGTGTTGGTCTGGATTGGGGCCAGGCTGCTAAATAAATTGGAGTTGGAGGCTAGGGATGAGCTACTGGTGGCACCGTAGGGTTCTTCGACTCGACAGCAGGACGGATCACAGAAATGGATTCCTCGACGTTATCGAGGAAGGAACGATACAAATGATGGGGAAAAGGAGAAGATACATCATGAATCAAAATGGTGGGACAGATAGGGGAAGAAACTGACCCAAAAGGAGAAGAAGAAACAAAATTAACTCCCAAGGAACCTGGTGCTCCCGGAGGCAGATGCTGCAGCAAAGGCTGACAACAATGCTAGGGTGTGCTGGTTGTGCCTACTGTGCTGGGTGTGCTGCTGGGGGACGTGTTGGTGTGGCTGCCTGGGTGTCAATCACAATGACCTTCTGGTCAATCAGATCCTGGACAGCGTCCCTGAGTGTGAAACAATTGTCTGTCGTGTGGCCAGCCGCACGATGGAAATTGCAGAACGCATTTGCATTGTACCAAGATGGCAGTGGATTAGGCGGAGGGCGTACCTCCAGCAACCTCAGTAAAGATGCGACTTTAGGGAATACCATGCTCAACGGCTCCACTAAAGGGGTATAGTGGCGTCGGTTATGGCGTTGTCGCTTCGACTGTGGATGTGCCAACGGTAGGGCGCGTCCTAGCCGGTGGGTTGGGATATACTTGTGTGGCAGTGGGGGTGATGTGCGATGCATGCTGTGCTCTAGGTGTAGGCGTGGGTGCATAAACTACTCGGTGATGCGGGGGTGGGTGGACATCTGCTGGTGCAGTAGGGGATTTAATGTAAGAGATGGAGTTCTTGGGAGAATCTCGCCTCCTAGGTGGATTGATGTTGGGGTTGTTGTTGTTGCTGCTACTAGGGCCACTATGTAAGGCAGTGGCCTGATTGGCAAATGCAGAGAGCACTGGAAAACTGCCGCCGCGCAGTGAACTCTCAACATGGGCGCCCGCCCGGAGTAGTGCAGTGAAAGTGGTGACAGGCTAGATGCTAAGCAGAGCCCCGACTGCTGGCTGTGCTCCCCAGATCACGATCTCAATAGACTCCTCGTCCGAGGGTCTATCTTTGACCTGCGAAGCCAAGGATCGCCAACGTCCAAGATACTCCCCAAATGCTTCTTGGGGTCTCTGCCTAAGAGCGACTAGGTCCTCCCGCTTGGGGACTAAGTC
>JAMKQA010017262.1:0-10722 GCA_024699735.1 Posidonia australis | reverse complement strand
GAGGACAATTATTCCTCGCAAAGTCCTCGTTATACTGTCTAGCGAGGAGTTTGCGAGGACTGTGCGAGGACGTTGCGAGGAATATTGTCCTCGCTAAACGTCGATTTTCTTGTAGTGCACCTTCCAATCTCCTTCCGAGTGCTTTTGGGAAGCAGAGGTAGTGAAGTTTCCACACGAGACTCCAGCCTTAGGAGAACGGGAGAGGGGTTTTGCAGGGGCGGAAAGAATTGCAAATCTATTGCCAACCCCAGAATATCTTTCTTCAGAAGGAAGAGGAGAGGGAGACGAGGTACTATGATGATTTTCTATGTCAGAGTATATCTCTGTGTCAGAGATTTGCTCCGCGATACACGAAAGCCCACTGGAGAAAGAGGAATATTGAGGCGTGTTCTCATAAAGTTTATGGGTAACATTCAACAAATTAATATCGTGAGAGAGAAAAGGGCTGCATGCATTTATATCTGTATAGGTATAGCCATCTTCTAGGGAGACTAAAAGTCCCGTCGAAAGAGGGGAAGAAATAATGTTATCATTAAGCTTACAGGATGAGCTATCCTCAACGTAATTAGGAGATGGAAGATGGTGATTATAAACAGAGTTTATTGTGATAACTAGTGGTTTATACACCATATAATCCCACACAGAAAACGAAGAGGTGCCTGAAACCCTGATGTGTCTGTTAGGACCTTGGAAACCTGCTCAAAGGGTTTTCCTTTGACCAGAAGGGGAAACGATGGTCCTACGACCGGCGATCGGAGCAGGGAACACCGGAGGCGAGGATGACGTCATCTGGAAAGCTCCCTCGGAAAGAGGAGAGAGAGAGTTTTCCCCATCCGAGTGACAAAAATAAAAACTTTCAGAGAGATCTGAAAGAGAGGACTCACTGCTACTCTTTTCCATCGAGTCAATATCATAAATAGGATTATAAGAGGCTACATAGAAACTAGCAGATTTTTCAGTATATTTATTTCTCTTGCTAATCATAAAAGCATGATCTGAATAATAGAATACTGATAGACAAGGTCCTATCAAAGTAGCATCAATATTCATTCCATAAGCAAGATCACATCTAGTAAGAAAGAACAACCAACTAAAAGACAAGTTAACTGAAAGAAAAAGATTATCAATAATCCTATCCAGTCATTTCCCAAGTAGCAACCCAGGGAACAGCTCAAGATCAGATGCATATTGGAATAGCAAAAATCGCCTCAAATCCGGCCATTCTAACTTAAAGCCCCTCGATCGGTCATCAGAGCCAGTAGATTCCGAGAGAGAACTAGAAGGGGTTTCAGGGAGAACAACGAGGGGGGAGGAGAGGAACTTCCCAGAGGCGCATACCTGAGCACAAGTGGTTGAGAAAGGAAGGGGAGTTTTGGCCGACCTGCGGGGAGCAGGGCAAAGATCCGCATCGTCGAGGGTTTCTTCTTCGACCAGGAGGCGACTCTTGAAAGCCAGTCATTCGAATAACGTCGCTTTATGTAGTAGATCGCTGGAACGGTGGTGGCCGGAGTACCTCCGACACTTGGGTTTCTTAGCTTTCGAGTTTCTCATCATCTTTGTTCTGATTTTTTGTTATGTCAATGATGCTAAGGAATTTTGTGATGAGGTTCCTAGACTATTTTGTCTTTCTAACATTAGGGTGAGATAGGTAGACTTGCAGCTGAAGGTTCCATTCCTCATTTGAGTCCACATTAGTTTATTCTTCTGAGTTGGGTCCTAGGATTATAAGATCACATAGCATTTTCACAAAGCGTGTGGTAATAGGTCGTTTTCACATAGCATTTTGGGTACTTGTTGGATATATCTCTCATTTAGTGTGATTTATTTACATAAAATCAATCTACAACAAATAAAGAAAATTAAGAATTCACAAGTACCTTGTAGACCTCTTCTCAGGCTGCAAACTTTCTCAAAAGTGACGATCTCAAAAGATGACATCGTCACTTTCACAAGAAGCTCATTTGTTGAAGATACCGTAAAAGTTGATCTGATCCACCAGTCCATGCAAACAGCTGAAACGAGAGCAGCAGTACTTCTTTCAGTTGCACAGCAACCCGATCAAACCCAACAACCGAAACCAATAATGCATCTTGAGTAGTTCCACATAATTGAATGCCAAAGAGTATCTATCAAGTGGACGGTGCCACCTCTTGAGAAACTTCCATTGACACATTCACAGTTGCTCAGGGATAAAACAAAGTAATTGCTTAATTTTAGCACACTTTTCAAAAATCAAGCGTAAATCAGACATCAAATCTATTTGATCACCAATTCAAAAGACTTGAGCTTAAATTTTTGAGAAAACGACACAGATAATTTGTCACCAACTCGAAATCTGCTTTCCTCGTTTTTGTTTTAATTTTAATGATCCCTTCAGGATTAGATAATCTTGTGTGTGTGTGTGTTTTTTTATTTTCACTTTTCAATAGATAATTTCAAATCACCCACAGAGTTAATTAATTGACATAATTATTTTCTCTTATAATATAGGTAATTTGTCTAAAATAATCCTCTTTCGATATTCTCCTTGTTATTTTAACCATTTGAACTGTATGCTAACTATGATTAGTTGTGAAAATTAGCAATCAATTGACGATCAACTAACATTAAGGGATACTTTGCAATTATAATAACAAGTTGGGAGACAGAAGATTATGCAAGTATGAGGAGATTATTTAGAATTAAACCAAAAGTGTTGAAACTATATGTTTTTTTTTTTCTATAATTTTTCATGATGTAAATAAGATATGAATATGGATCTTTGTATTGACCTTGACCCAAGGTTTTTTTTTTTTTTGAACAATAATAAAGTAACCTATTATTAAGATGACAAGGTTACAAGCACAAAGGTTATAAGATGACTGAGGAACAGACTCCAAAGTCATAAAGTACTCTAATACTATCTGAAGAATATAAACTTAGACTAGCAAGAGAATACAACCAACTAAACAAAAGACAAAACATCCTCTACGCCGGCATTTGTGCAGTGAACACATTGCTAGAATTTCCTCCATCTCAAACCTGGACCCAAGGTCTTGGGTTCACTTGGATTTTGAGAAAAAAAAAAAAAGGGTATAAAATCACCTTCACATGAGATGATAATGTAAGGTCTATTGTGTGTCCAGTGTAATGGTGTGAAACGTTAGCCAGTAGTGATGATGACAAATGTGGTTGGTGGACCGCATATTTTGACTTGTGGGCTTGATATGGTTGATATTCAAGGTCCTAACAGCTATTATGGACATGAAAGTTATCTGTCATCTTCTAATTTATGGCTTGGTATGGTTGATATTCAGGGTCCTAACAGCTGTTATGGGCATCAAAGTTATCTGTTATCTTATAATATATGACATAATATTTTTAATGTCATTAAAGTTCATTGATCTGAGTCTGCCAACGTAAGATGGATTTGTAGCATAAATGTGTTTAGAATGAGCTCTAGATATCTTGCATCAGAAGTTGTGATTATAGACGCTTCGATTCCTACTTGGAAGCATGTCAAGGTGCTCCCTAGACAATGAACATATTGATCTCAAAAAAAGGAGCATAAAAGGAAGCGCTAGACCTCGATCACTAGCCTTACCTAGCTCGACATAGGTCGTTGCATAATGGCCCTTGATCTTGACTATTGGTCTTATTCTAAATTGGAAGATGACTTATATCCAATGTATCAATGTCTTCTTCTTTTAGATATTCTTTAGACTATATTTCATCAAAAAGAAGAATTAATTAAAGGGTGTGTGATATTCTTCAGACTATAATTTGTGGTATCTTTTTAATTGTTCATTTTCTTGAGATGCAAAGTGTAATATCATTGATGTAGACAAGGAAGAACACAATCTCAGAGTTGCGAGGATAAATAAAACGGGAAGTATCAAATTTTGAATCCATAAACCCTTCCTGAAGAACATGATCACAAAGTCTGTTTAATTAGGCCTGAGGGGCTTGCTTCAGGTCATAGAATGATTTCTACAATAGACAAATATGGTCTGAAAATTGAGTATCAACAAAACCTAGAGGCTGCGACATATGTATCTCCTCTTAGAGCAAGCCATGAAGGAATGCATTGCTAATGTCGAGATGAAGTGTAGGTTGGTTGCAAGAATAGTTTTGATGGTGAATGGTTTGATCACAAGGCTGAAGATGGCATGAAAATCCACCCCTGTTGTTGGTGAAATCCTTTTGCGATAAGCTACACTTTAAAGTGTTCGATGGACCCATTGACACGCTCTTTGACTTTGAACACCTATTTACATTCGATGACATTTTTGTTCTGAGGAAGGAGCAACAAGATATTGGGATCTTAGGCTTTATTAGAGAGGAGGGTGAATAGTGATTTAAAAGATAAATACAAAATTTAAACACTTATTGCCAAACACAAGTAAATAGAATATAGTTAAAGATTTAAATATTAAACTAAAAGTATGCAAAGAAGGAGATGTGAGACAATGAAAATTACACACAAGAAATTTTATAGTGGTTTGACTAACTTCGGCTTTGCTCACTCCTTGAGAACCCTTCGAGAATTACCTTAATCCGATCTTGTTCCTAAGTCAAGATCTCGTCATTACACTCTTTGATGAATCTTTGCTAAACTCTGCAAAAACTATAGCCTTCCCTTCTCACAACCAGAGAAGAAATTACATTAAATTACAACTCTTGTTCTTTTCTACAATCTCTCAAACTCTCTTTTGGTAAGGAAAATAAGGAAGTGGATGAAGCTCTTTTGTTTGAGTATTCTTCTTGCAAGATGGGAATGGAATGCTTAGATATGATAGGACTTGAAGCTCTAAAATGTGTGGGATATGCTTTGAAATATTTTTCAAAGGATAAAAATGATAAACAATGAGTCTCTTATCTCAAATGGGTGCCTTTGGGTGTGTATGTATAGGCCAAAGAGTGGTATGTAACGTTACTCCAACGACTAGAAACAGTTAGTCATTTGGTAGACCGAAATCCATTCAGTATGTCAAATAACTTAAAGTTGTTCACAACAGATAGGCAATTCACTATGTTGAAATAAATTCAGTATTTCGAATTGGTTCTCTTGGTTCTAAACTTTTGTAAGTCCAGATTGGTGTACCAAAATTATTCGGTACGTCAAAATGCCACGTTTTAGTCCTGTAATGAGTGTAATCAATGAATGGTTTGTTTTGGGACTAATGCTATTTTCCTAATGCATTATAAAGGTGTTTGGAAGATTATTACAAGTTCCTAGAATATAATACATTACATTTACTTGGCCTTTGATTACATTATTTGAATCTCAATGAACTTGATCTTCTATTTTTCTTTGAGTCATGAGCTTAACTTGAATCTTCATGATAGCTTTTCATGACTTGATCCCTCTAGTCAATTTCACCTTCTTCATTTTCTAAGGTCCATGAGAACTCTCCCTTGTACTATTAAGAAGGGTTAACATACAAATATGTTTTTGTTGTCATTAAAATTGAAACGAAGTAATTTTGCCAACAATTTACTTTTTGATGAGACAAAACAACAAATATTTCAAAACTATGGAAATGACTTTCTCCAAGAACATGTATAAGATATATTAATAAAAACATTTATATTCCCCCTAACTACATGAGTACTATAAAAAAAAAATCAAAATATGAGTACTACAAATAAGCTCAAGTATGACTCAAATTAATATGATAAATTCAAAATTAGCTTTGAAATACCTTCCAATTCCTCTCCCTCTTTTTGTCATAAGTAAAAAGAATGGAAGACATAAATCCAAAGAAATAAATCGATACAAGTAAAGAGCAATATCAAAAGGTAAAGGATATTCAATAAATATCAAATTCAACTTAATAAATAACTGTAAATCTCTTAATAAATTACTGTAAAATCATGGCTAGCTATGGAGTATCAAATCTAAGCTAAACTACACATTTTTCATGGAATAAAATGGAATTAGAGGAGAAAAGGGAAGGAGGACACGTACCTAGTGCTTCTTCGGCGGCTCTGAGTTTTCCAACAAGCCTCCCTCCTCCTCTTAGACCTCTCTCTCTCTAGTTCTCCTTCTCCTCTAGTCTCCCTCTCTCTCGGCTCGACGGTAGTCTTCCCTCATCCCCTTTTATTTCCTTTGAATTTTGTTGCTGTTCATGGCCAACTCCGCTGGTAGCCACTTGGAGACGTGGTTGCAGGGCAAGGTAGAAGTCGACACAGGCAAGAGAAGTGCAGCGCTGTCAACAGGGCATGGGGAGCATAGTGAAGTGCGACGATTCATTGTGCATCCCTGTGCTTATTTGGCGTTTCTTCCTCGTCTTGGTCCTACACACACACATGGATTATAGAATGCTAAAATACCACATAGTACAAGGAATCAGAGATAAACACAATTGTAACAGAGGGATTACAATACAAATCAATCTTAATACATCATTATATAACTAGATTATCCAAATTACAAATACATGGTTTACATCATTTCTGGATAATTGATTTGACTAAACGTGGTACAAGCCAGCGTGCCTAATCAATGGTACTGGTCCGCATGGCATATCTGCAGGGCTCCTATGCAAATCTTACAATCAACCTTGAATCCAGCTTCTTCAAGAAGAGCCATCGTTTTATACCAACAACAAGCTCCAAAACCACCTCCATGAACAAGAACAAAGTGATCTGTCTCCAACTCATTAACCTTTACTTCCTACTTGGAATTCAATCATTTGAAATCACTCACAAACATCCACATGGCTGCACAGACACTTGCAATCACCTTTTTTTTGTTTGATTTATATTGTTGTAGGCATCTTGCCAACATTTGTGGTACTTCTAGATAATTTGTGATTTGTCAATTTAATTCTGGTGGTCATTGCACACTTACTCAAAACAAAACAAGTCAGGCAAATCAGTATTCAACATCAATCACACATCCTCGATCTTGAACCCAGTGTAATCAGCTCTCGTGAAATACTGTGCGATTTTCTGTGCCCTAGCGCTGTGTGCTTTGCTCCTCTGTGATGGCGTCCGATCGTCGCCCCTCTGGTCGATTACCTTACAACCTCCGCTCGCGTAAGGCTCTTACGGATGGCGTGGTTCTTGCTGAGAGCCCCTCGTCCGTTAAAGCTCGCCGTTGGTCGGTAACTCTTCTCTCCTCCTCCCTGTCGACTACCCTGGCTATGGGTAGTAGGAAGAGGAAAGCTACTTCTCTTTCTCTTCCAGACTCTGACTTCTGTGGTCGGAGGAACACTTCTCATCCTCCCACTGAGTCCCGGCGGGGTAGATCCTCCTTGGATGTTACCCGATCTTCTGGATCTGGTGTTTTGACGATTAAATGTGGTGATATTTCTTATTTTAGCCTTGATTCCAAGGTTGCTGCGAATATTTTTGTGGACTGTCGGTATGTTTGCAAGAGTTTACCACCGATCTGGTTGTATTCGATGGCTATTTTCTCTTTGAGTTTGGATATTTTTGCTCCAATCGGTTCAGTGACTTTTGCACATTTTTCTTCCGCTGTTTATGGTTTTCCTGCTTCTATTACTATGGATGGTTTACCTTCAGATGATAGTTCTGTTAGGGGGTTACTTGCTCGCCCCCTTGGAGCAGCCTGCTCAGATTTTTTGTTAGATCATGCTTTAGATCCTATTTTTTCGCCATTAACGCCAGCGTGCTGTTTTCCGCCGGTGGGTTCTCGGAGAGGTGCTCCGGGTTCTTGGTGTGGCGTGAGGGAGAAGATGGCTATTGCCGTCACCTCGGGCTTTGTGTGGGGGTACTCTTGGTATTCTCCCCCTGTAATTAAGACTGCGATTAATTTGAATAATTGGTCTGAGGGGGTTTTAGGTGGTAATTGTTTAGATTATTATGCGGTTTTGTCAGGCCTGTCTACACCTGGCGATTCAGTGGGACCACCTTTGATTCAGGCGTCAGACGACGTACGGACTATTAATCCCTTATTCTCCTCCCCTGTCTTTTCTGAAATAAATGAGTCTTTCTCCGAGAATAGAAACTTCCCCACTTCCCTTAAAAATATTATTACCTCGCCGTATGATATCTCTACGCCAAAGATTTCTTCTGACAATTCTGGCGAGTGCAGTGGCTCGCGTTTTGCCGCCCTTCTTTCCTCCCCCTCTTCTGTTAACTTAGACCATTCTTCTGAGGGTGGTTCTTCGGGGTGGAAGCTGGTAAAGAAGACAAAAAAAGAGCCTTCTTCTCTAGTACGCTTCTGCCGAGATAATAATCGATGTTTTCAGTGTGGTTTAAGGGGACATTTTAAGAGCACTTGTAGATTTAGGGGTCATTGCTATAGATGCAAAGCATCTACTCATTCTATAGTTATTTGTAATTTTTTTCAGGAGTCCAGATCTCATACTATGATGGCTGGTTTATCTCCTCAGAACCCCATCCCGATATACCCTTCTGAGGCTTCCTGTGATCTCACGATCCATTATTCTATGTGTGCTATTGTTACTGACCACGCCTCTCATCTTACTTCTGAGATTCTCTCCCAGTACATTCTCAACAACTGGCCTTCTCATGTCAATATAGAGGTTTCAGACTTCTCCCCTGGGAAGTTTTTGTTAAAATTTCCATCTATTAAGCATAAGAATGACATTTTAAGCAGTTTTGGTTCCTCCCTTCAATCTTTAATAGCCTCTTTGGTACATTGGATGCCTAACTCCAATGTTGTCCTTTCCTTGAAGGAGGAGGGTACCTAGATTCGGTTGGAAGGAATCCCCCACCACCTTTGGTATGTAGATGTTATTCACAGGTTGGTTTCTGATTTTTCTGAGTTTAAGGAAATTGATCTATCTCCAGACAGACTCAAGTTTAGGGGGTTTGCGAGGGTCAGGATTAAGCTATACCTGGGTAAAGAAATTCCAGATGTTCGATTTTTTGCATATGGGAGAACTGTATACCCGATTAAATACAGACTGAGTTGGGATTTATGCTCTTCATCCCCCTTCCCAAAAGGCATTCCCTGCCTGGCCCAAGCAAACAGCTCAGCCCTCATCCTCTAGGAATCTGCAACCAGTTAGGAAATCTTTTAAAAGTAACAAAGGGTGGCGAGGTCCAAATAGTGGAAAGTATCCCTTCATTCCCAACTCTCAACTTAAGTCAGGGAAAAATGTGTGGATGAGGTCATCTTTTACCCCTTCCTCTCATCAGAGTCCTGCTCATCTATCTGCAGGGATTCTACCTACCCCTACTACTTCTGGATCTACACCACCTATCTCCACCTCTTTGCTAACCTCACCTATTCCTCCCCCCAATAGTACCCTTGTTGACAATCCTATTGCTGCTCCTACCTGGGTGGAGACAGAGATCAAGACCAGGAATCTTTCTCTGGCTAAGTTTAAAAAAATCATGGCAATTTATGATTATCTAGATCAAGAGGATGCGGGAGTTACTACTTCAGAGAAGCCCTCTTCGTGGCCCCCTACTCCAGTGCATGCTCTTGGTAATGCCCTACATCCTGTTGATTTATATAATAATGAAATTAATCATAGCCTTGTCTCTGAAGGTGCACTTGCTTTAAATAATTGCAATTTGAGTTCTACTGTTAATAATGAGAATAATCAAGTGGATCCCTTGAGATGGGATTCATATGACCATTTTCAAGAATTTTGTAAGGACATTGGTATTTCATTGTCCTCAAGAGATGAATCCATTGTCTTCTTCAATCAAGTTAGATTGGATCAGGGTAAGGAATTAGTAACTCTTGAAGATTCTAGTGCATCCTATGATAGGATGGGATCTTCTGTCTGATTCACAATATTTTAATGATTATAGCTGCATGGAATATCAGAGGGTTGGGGTCAGGGCATAAAAAGAGAGAAGTAAAAGAATTTATAACATTTAATAAATGTGATATTATCATTATCAGTGAATCAAAAATGGAAGAATATACTGAAGGATTCCTAAGATTTTTGGGTGGTAAAAAAATTAATACTTGGTCTTTCGTACCATCTATAGGTGCTTCTGGGGGCATACTTATTGGGTGGGATAGAAGGCTTTACAAGACTATCAGTTGCATTCCTTCTTCTTTCTGCCTTTCTATCAACTTTGAGAGTTTAGATTCTAATCTGAATTGGTGGCTCACTGGGGTTTATGGCCCTTGTGATCAAGGCCTGAAGCCAATGTTTATGGAAGAATTACAGCATATTAGCACTCTTGTTAATGACATATGGATATTGGGGGGTGACTTTAATGTAATTAGGTTTCCTAGTGAGCACTTCTCCCAAATTAACAGTAATATCCATATGAAGAGATTTAATGATTTCATTGACCAGAATGTACTGCTTGATCTCTCTCCTAATAATTTTTCTTTTACCTGGTCAAACTTTCAGGATAACCCAACTTTAGTCAAACTTGATCGCTTTTTAGTCTCCCCTGGATGGTCAGGAAAATTTCCTGATGCTCTGTGTACTGGCAAAGCCAGAATTATATCAGATCACATCCCAATTCTGATTGATACCTTGGCACCTAATTGGGGCCCCCCTCCCTTCAGGTTCTATAAATCCTGGTTTTCATATGATGGATTTGAACAAATTATTCAAGTATTTTGGGGACAGAATGATCATTTTCTGTCTATGTGCTCTCCTGTTTCAGAGTTCAGTTTTAAATTGAAGAAACTGAAAACGCTTATTAAACAATGGACCACTCCCATTAGGGTGGTTAGAGCTAGTAGACTTAGATTTATTGAAGCCCAAATACTGGATATGGATAGTCAAGCTGAACATTTTGCAAACATTAATTGGGCACAGAAAAAGA
>JAMKQA010017261.1:0-10095 GCA_024699735.1 Posidonia australis | reverse complement strand
TCCAATATGGTACCAGAGCATAGATAAAACCCTAGGAGACAACACAACTGTTGGCCATTGTCCTTATCGTTGGTGACTGGTCTCTGGTCACCTCTCATCGGTGTCGTCTCTGTCTTCTGCACCGTCGGTCGTCCACTTTGGTGCATTTAGAGCTTCCGTAAGCCATTGTCAGGCCTGTCCAAGCGGTTTGCTGGTGCTGTTGGGCCTATCTAGGCCATCTATTGGCGCCATAGGGCCCATCTAGGTCGTCCGTCGGTCTCGCAAGGCCCACTTAGGTTGTTCGTTGCCCCTATAGGTCTCGTTTAGGCTGTTCGTCGGCCCTCACCAATGCATGACTAGTCGTTGGTGAGTCTTTTAGCCCGTTTCAGTCCGATTTTGCGATAGTTTAACCCTTTTAGTGCCGTGATCGAGTGTATCAGGTTATGTTCTAGGCCATTCGTTGCCCTCAATCTCCGTGGTGTGTGGATACGTCATATGCACATGTGTTGGTGAGCAGTCTGGTTCACATATTTGCTATATTCTCAGTTCATATATCTACTATTTTTCATTTGCATCTAGTATGGCTTCTCGGAAATCATTGGTCAAACATCTTATTGGTACCTCTGAAAAATTAAATGGCTCAAGCTATCTTCTCTAGTCACTAAGTTTTGAAACTTTCATTACTGTACATCGGAAATTGAAATATCACACACATCTTCCTTCGAATAGCAAAGATGCAGCATATGAAGATTGGTGTGCAGACGATGTATCTATTGTTACATGGCTTGGGAATAGTATGGAGCCTACTATTGCACGTGGTATTATGTTATTGAGGCCAGCCAAGAAAATGTGTGATACATGCAGACTTACTTATGGATACGAGAAGAATATCTCCTAGATTTTTGAAGTTTATAAGCAATTATTCACCTTTCGTTAAGGAGATCGATCTGTACAGGAGTACTTCACACACTTACATGCATTGTTTGATGGGCTTGAGATGTATCAGCCTCTTACTGACGATGTCAGTCAGATGAAGAAACACCGTGAAGAGCTTGCAGTGGTCATTTATCTCTTCAGCCTAAATTCTGAGCTCAACTCACAAATTTGAGGGTAGATTTTAGGTGCAGACAGTGTTCCAAATTTACAAAGTGCATTCTCTAAAGCATTACAAGTCTCCACAAGTACCTCTACTTCAGCTTCAGAGTCTTTAACAATGACTACTACTAGAGAATGTAGTTGTGGTGATTCTCGAGGTGGTGGTTGTGGTCGATTTGATGGAGGTGAACTTTCAAAATTCACACACTGTGGATAGTTGAGACATCGAGTGGACAAATGTTGGGATCTGATTGGTAGACCATAGACGACATATGTCACTGCAGACTAACGATGAGTAGACCTTCATCGTGTCTCAGGCTAATTATGAGCGGCTCTAACAGCTAAGGGTCACTGACTCTACTGCTACTGCTACTGCTACTGCTACTCAAGTTACCTTCTCAAATATTAGTGTCCTTACATTCAGGGATACTTCCTGGATTATTGATTCTGGTACTTTCTCTCACATGTCAGGTATACGAAGTTTGTTTACTTATTTATCTTAATTGTTTGATATTCGATCTGTGGTAATTGTTGATGGTCAAACTTGTCCTATCTCAGATGAAGGAGTTGTGCAAGTTTTTTCACAATTGTCTATTGAAAATGTTATTTTTGTGTTTGAATTTCTTGTTAATTTATTGTCAATTAGTGTAATTACCAAACAATTACGTTGTATGCCAACTTCTTTTCCTTTCATTGTATCTTTCAGGATTTATAGACGGAGAGGTGGATTGGTTTGGACTTTGAGCAAGTAAATGGTGTGTACCTGCTGGTTGGTGATGATATACCTTAAGGATTAGCATTTGTAGTATCCATATTTGAGTCGTTATCTTTGTGGCTCTACTGGTTGGGTTATTTGTTTTACCAGAAGTTTTAGCAAGTCTTATCATGGTATTTTGTCTTGCATTTTGATTGTGAATCATGTCAGTTAGGTAAACATCTTGTGCTTCTTTTAGACATTTGCGTCTTGTGTCGAGTCCAACTATTTGAGTTAGCCTATTGTGACATCTGGGGTCTTGCTAAGATTCCATCAGTATCAGGTCATAGATATTATATAGTCTTTATTGATGATTTTTAAAAGTGTCTTGGGTTTATTTGTTCAAAGATCGTGGTCATATTTATGATGTACTCAAAATCTTTTTGGCAGTGTATGTGAATGATATATTGGTAACAGGCAGTGATATGAAAGGACATTGTAGACATCAAACAACATCTTTAAACCTATTTTGTCACAAAAGATATGGGAAAGTCACGTTTCGTTTTTGGGATTAAGTTTGCCTATGCACTTGGAAGGATGGTACTATCATAGAGAAAGTATGTTTTAGATCTTCTACATGAAACAGACCTTCTGAGATGTAAACCAAAGAGTATTCCGATCGAGCAGACACCGGCATTCTGAGACACCAGTTTAGACTTGTTAGAGGATCCTGATCGGTACAAACGGTTGATCGGGAAGTTTATTTATTTGTCAGTGACTCGGTTTGATATCTCATACGTAGTTAGTCTATTTAGTCAGTTCATGCATGAGTCGAGAAGAGTATACTGGATGGAAGTTCTACGTGTTCTGTTTTATGTTAAAGCGGTTTAAGGCAAGGGTCTAGTATATAGAAAGAATGGTCACACAGAGATTATAGCTTATTCTGACTCAGGATGTACAGGAGATCGTGGGACAGAAAATCTACATCTGGTTTCTGTACTTATGTTGGTGGCAATCTTGTCATATGACGAAGTAAGAAGCAGAATGTAGTGTCAAAGTTTAGTGTTGAGGCAAAGTATAAAAATCTATGGCTCAGACTGCTTGTGAGATGGTGTGAATCAAGTCACTCTTGGAGCAGCTTGGGTTTGGTATCGAGTTATCTATGCCTATGTGGTGTGATAACCAGGTTACTATATTCATTGAAAATATTCCAACCTTTTATGAGCGCACGAAACACATTAAGGTTGATTGCCACTAAGTGAGAAATCTAATGATGAAGGGAGTTATTTCTATACCTTACACTTAGTCTTTAGAGTAGTTAGTGGACATCTTCACCAAAGGTCTTAGTGTTGGGATATTCAAGTTTTTATATGACAAACTGGACTTGATTGATATGTATGTTCCAGTTTGAGGGGGAGTGTTAGAGATATAATACATGTGTAGTTAAGCCTTTATGTTTATATGGGTTATTAGATATCTGTTTATGTCTAGAATATCTAATCTCTCTATATATATATATGTACAGACATGAGCAATAATAGATGATCTCTTCTATTTTTCCTATTTCTACCTTAAACAACAACGATAATTATGAACGTAAGAGTCATAAAGTATCTTACTCAACTCTCAAAACATCCATTGAAAATCATACTTCTTGGACATTAAACTCATCTAAAAGTACCGATATTGTATATCAAAGTGAAGGTTTTGAAGTCTACTTTACGACAAGACAAAAGTCATAAAAAGTCAACGTCTATAACTCAAGTTTCTGCAGTAAAGCATAGAATGCTACCTTTATTGCGTTTTACATAAAACATAGTAGAGTGTGCGTCCTACACCTTGTCTGTGCTTGAAATACTTTATTTAATGCACAACACACATATACAAGGGTTCAATTAATTGGAACTACAAGTTTACAACTAAGATCATTCATAAAATTTACTCTACAACTAAGCAATTAAGGGAAACTTAGGTATCCTAGATCATCACCTTAATGAATAGCACTACAAAATCTCCACTTAAAGGTGTAAGACATTAACTCTGGTGCGTTTTACATAAGGCATATCAGTTCTTATGTCCACACCCAAGCTATAGCTAGACTCTTCCTGAAACTAGCAAGTATCCTTACCATCTCATAAAAGAATTGAATTTACAACAAGAGGAGCACCTATTTTATTGCATGCATCATGTACTTTTTTTTAATGCATCATGTACTTAAACCTAGAATTAGTCTAATTACTTTTAATTGGATGTATACCTTGCACCATGGGAGAAATCTAACTTTATGTAGCAAGCCTCAATGCATCACTAGAACTCACCTCCATAGGCAATTGGCACCACCAGAATTTCCTGGAAACATTTCAAGGTGTAAAATGCGTGAGGTTATGCGTTTTACATAAAACACGATACTGTGCAATTAGGCAAGGTTAGGGGGTCCTGTGTACTGCCTTGCATTCTGTAAGGTTTCCCTGCCACAGCCAAGCTCTGATTTGTCGATTTATATGTTATTGTTCCAGGGAAACTCATCTAATCCAGCAAAACATGAGATTCAGTTAAATACTGCTCCAAGCAGGGAGAATCCCACACATTGGGGACAACAGGTTTGTGCCTAAATTTTAGAACTGTTATATTATTTATGTTCGTGTTCATTATTTTCTGCAAAATTATCATTTTTTTGGATTCCTTATTTTCTTTATTGATATATGCTTAAGGTCACTTTCTTTTTGCTTTTTTTGCAATTGTAGTTACTTGGACTCAAACATTTCACAGTCAATATTCTCAAAATTATAGGCTTAAATCCAGTCATTACTTTGATATCATTTCACAGGATTTGTGAGTAAGAATATGTAGATGTTGTGGTCCATACATGCCTCAAACAACTGGTGCATATACTGCTTTTGACACCATGATAAGGAACAAAGTATAAGAGATTAGAGAAGATATAATGATATAAATCATGAACAGTTATGCTGCATTTACATGGATTATCACTTGGGTCTGGTCCGGTAGAGTATAAATCTTTTTCCTATAGAAATAAAGTAAAATCTTCTATTATTGTAAACATGCACACATTCTAGAGAAAACTAATATATTATGACTTTTCATTTTCTTTGATGTAATATCTAGTACTCATTAGAGTTTGACAAAAATAATGTTGTCATGTTTAATATATCATTTTGGTATGTTGAGAAAGTTTGATATTTAATTTTGCTTCTACTTGAACAGATATTTTTGTTGCATCCCCATCTTAGAGTCAACAAAAGTGACAACATTACAGCTTCTTTTTCAATGAGTCGCTCCCAAGAAAACCACCGGTTGCTGGATGTTGAATTCACCTATGAACTGCAAAGATTTTCTGGTGAATTGCTGCCAAGTATCACATCCAAGTTCTATATTGAATGAGATTTGCTGCTGAAGATTAGGACTACAGGTACAAAATATAGCCAAGTATCACTTTCAAGTTCTTCGATTTGGTTGCATTGACAATATTAAGCAAGTGCTGTCAAATTTGATACCATTAACCTGCTAACTGGTTCTAGCTATCTAGTTTTAAAATCAGCATGATTCAAATTTCTGTCTATTTGATTTTCAACTAATGCATCAATGTTCCAAACTTATAAACCTTGCATGTGTTGCGATTCTGCCTTTGAGACATGTAGCACAAAATCTAAAGCCATGATTTATGGTTTGGGTTTCCCTACTGTATACTCAAACTGAATCTACTTTTGCTTGTATCTTTGTGAATTTGATTGGCCGATTATTTATCTCTTAAACTGGATAGCCTTTTGTTTTGATTGAGTTGAATCGTTATATTTGACATTGTTTATATATGCATTGCAGTTTTTGTTGCTGAAAGGACATCACATGTCGTTTATTTGAGGGACACTTCACTGAGAATTTATTGCCAATTTGGTGAACCGAGAACAGTTAAGCGTCCATCTATACTCAAGGATGGCATTTAACATCATCCAAGGTTTTTGTATTTATAGAATGTAAGACGACATCTAGATGCTGTCACTAGATGTTTCTATTGACTTACTAAACTATAATGATCTCAACTGTTGACCTGTGAAATTCGTTCATCACATATCTCTCAGAGTTGCTATGGAACTGGTAAAATTTGCATTAGTTTTTAATTAGATGCAGGAGCTTGTAGGTTATGTCTTCCAAGTGGTAGCTCCAATGCTGCGTGGTAGGTGGGATTAACATGGGTCGAAACTGTTTTGCAGATCATGATATTTGGTGCTTTTATTTTCATCATACAGTCAAACAGGACTCAAGAATCGATGGTAGCCACCAACACCAAGAAAACAAAACAAGAGGCAGTTGTTTGATGTGGTCCAAACAAGAAATAGCACAAGCCTGAATAATGCATCAGTGGCCACACGCAAAATTAGATGAAATATTTATTAGATTTGTATGGTAAAATTTTAACTTTTGAATTTAAGTGTAGAAGTTAATTTTTGTCTAGAAGTTTTCATAATTCAGCATAATTTTTAGAAATGTAGAGGAATTACTGTTTCAAAAGTTATTTACTTCTGAAAAGTAAATAATGTTTGGTAGAGTTGTTAATCATTATAGCTTCTGAGGAGGAATTATATGAAAATTGTTCTAAAATTCTACAAGTTGTGAGCCTGTGACCCAATCTCTCTTCTGGTTGGAGTGCACCATCCCCATCGCTCGTCACATGGATGGTACAATACCATTACATGTAATTGTCACGTTAGTTATTTGGATCCTGCAATAGTTAGGCCTTAATCCATTGCCATGCAATGGTTGACCTTAAAGTGCTCACTATGAGCGCATTTTACCTTTTGTATTCTTCAACTTATTAATATTATTTTTATTATTAGTTTGGGTGCAAACCTCACAAACTCTATCGCTGTGTGTCCAAGGACTCGTGTCATTCGTTCCTTGTCGACATTTGTCTCTCCCTCTCTTCCCGCATTTCCTTCCCATCGTCTCCGTCTCCTCCTCTGTTTCCGATGCATAGGTCGGGGAGCACCAGCAGGGTCGCGGACGAGTTCTACTCCGGCGGAGCGCCCCCGGCAGCGATGGGGAGGCTGTCTCTGCCAGGAGCCTCCGGGCAGAGGGTCGTCACCGACCAGCTCCCCAAGTACAACCCCCTGTCCGAAGTCACCAGGAGGGAGGCGGCGAGGGTGAGGGTCGCGGAGAACGCCGTGCACATCATCCCTGTGGTGCTCATCGTATGCGGCTTCGTGCTTTGGCTCTTCTCCAGCCCGCGTAAGTTGATCAAGATCTCGTCTTTTCTTTCCTCCTCCTGTCGATTTCTATGTTTCGATATCGAATTGTCTGGTTCTTGCTTGCTGTTTGAGAGATTGATGATCGAGTTGTCGCAAATGCTTTGAGAACTTGGTTTATACGTCCTTTGTCGATTGATCTTGTTTTGCTCTTGACCTTGGTGGTTTTGGTGAAATGAAAAGAAACTAATAATCTACATGCAACAGTTTGCTTCTACTTTTCTTCCGTGTCTTTTGATCGGTTGTAAGATGACGTTCTTTATGTTATCATGTGATTTTTTAGATACAAGTCAATTTGTATATTGTATACTTTACTTCTACTAGTTACAGCTGTCTTACAACTTGCAGTCAATCAAGTGCGAGATAGAGTTGAGCGCTGGATTTCTCAATTCTATGTCGTACTGGGAAGTGTGGTTGGAATAGTCACAATGCACAATATTAATTCCATGAATAATCCATTGCAGGATTGGGTTTGTTTCCATATGCTATCGCGAGTACCCATGAAAGTTGGACTCGTAATCCTGATTAAGCTATTGTATGTTTATAATTACCCATATCAGTACCCCGCATCTTACAAAACATCATCATTCTTTATTTGAGAAACTCACCTTCAGAGCGTAATTCAAGTTATTCCCTGTTTGTTGCTGTCAAAGCTACACACTGAATTTTATGGTTATTCATTCCTATTGGTGAGGGGTTGAGTTTCTCTGTGATTGGGTCGGTTTAATCCAATAGATCGTTCCAAACCTCTGTATTTGGAATTGCCGAAGAGCTAGCATTTCATGAGTTAACAACAAAGGGTAAAGCTGCCACATAAGTTTCCTGTTCTTTTGTTGATATGTCTGCCTTCATGCACAGATATCGGTGTGGTGAATAAGGACACTCCCATCGTAACTGGTAACAAGAATCCCACAATCAATGGTTTTAGCAATGGGACCATCTCCTCACTAGGAACCGATCAGGAGGTTGTGGATAATGTGGAGCAGCTGGTTTTGTCAAAAGCAAATAGGAGAATGCTGGCAAATGAAGATACTGAATGGAAGCCTATTTGTTGAAGCCAAGCAGAAGTAGGAACGGTTCCCTATGGTTTGGTACATTCTGGTTCTTTCAGGTTTAATTCTTTTTGGGCAATTGCCCACGTAACCATTCTTTCCGATTATGATGTCATGTTCCAACAGAGCTTACTGTTCATCGTTTTATTTCCTTTACCTTGGGACTAGATATTGTGATCTTTTTTCTTGTTGCCAAAAGAATATATGAACCATGGTACCAAACATTATTTTCAGAGATTGATCCCAAAATCATTGGAGTCAAGAAAGGTTTTCGCAAGTAAAATTGAGTAGTTTGTTTTCCATGACTCTTGACCAAATATTTTCTTTTTGTTTTTTATGAGGCATGTGGTTTCAATATTTTACATATTTAGACGATACACTATCTTCAGTTCTGAGGTCTTGGCTGATTTCAACTATACTGATGTAAACTAATCAACAACAAATTATTTTATCACTCTCCTCCTTTAGCCTACAATGTAGATGCTGTTATACTTTTTTTTTTTTCGTGAGTAATGAGTATTATTGTGTTCCAGTTTATGCTATTATTCTTTGTTCTTGTAAATATTAGACAGATCATCAGAGATCACTACGTGGGGTTCAGCGATGTCATATATTTGTAATTCAGTGTAGTGATGAACGAAGTGGTGGTCTTTGAGTTCCCTTTCTGGATAGGAAAGGCCAACTGGACAAAAGCTGTGAGGACTAGAGGTGGAAATCGGGTCAGGCCAGTCCTGGGCCGCCCGGCCCACACCAGGTCTGGCATGGTTTGGGTCCAAAAAAAATTTCTTTGGGTCGGACTGGACCAGGCCCGTCGTGGGTCGTGGACTGTGCTGGGCCCAAGGGTCAGGCCCGTCAAGGTCCGTATACTAGGCCCAATTTGGTCCGTCAAAACAGTCTGGATCTGGTTGAGCTGGGCCGGGTTAGGTCGGCCTGTCTGCAAAAATTTTAAAATAAAAATAAAAAATATAGGACGCACATACCTGAGGCTGGCGCACCATTCTGCAATGACTATTTAGTCGTTGCATATTTGTTTTAAAAAAAAAAAAGAATATCTTAAAATTCACTCCATTTATGTTATAAATATCTCCTACTCCATTCATTTTTCTTCACAACTCAATCTTTTCTTCTCTTCTCAACTACAAGTTTACAACTTTTACTTTCAAGTGAGGATTTTCAAGTGAAGATTTCGCTGTTTGGCTTTAGATTCCTTTACGTCTTCTACTCTTCCGTCTCCATGCGACACCAGTTGAGCCAGCAACATCAAAATTTATCTACTTCTAATCTGTCCAAATTCTTTACTTCTAATCCTTCCATTTTTGGATTTTGGTTTTTGTGGGTTAAGAGTTGTATTAATTTATATTAAAATGGAGAATATTGGTAATGTTGGTAGTCATGACTATATCCCTAGTATGGAGTCAGATCAGTCTCAGTTTACCCCAATACATACTTCACAGTCCAAAGCCACTAAAAAACCTAGGAAACAATGTTCTTGGGTTTGGGAGCATGTTACATTAGACCCTGTAGATCAAACTAGGTGTTACTGTAATTATTGTAATACCACATATACATGTCCTAGGGGGGTGTAAGTCATATATCTAGACATTTACACCCAAACATAATAAAGATGACAACACAGATTTAAAACAATCGAAATTACAAGTAGGATCTAGTGGTATAATTAATTGGAAATATAATACAGAAGAAGTTAAGGAAGGAATAACTAAATTTATATTATAAGGCGAACAACCATTTTCTTTTTCTGAAAATAAAAATTTTGAATCATGTATGCAAAATTATTTAAATCCACAGTTTAAAAGTTTTTCTAGAAATACAACAAGACATATAATTTATAAAACTTTTAAAAAAGATAAAAAATATTTAATTGTAATATTTTTTAGTTTATTATGTAAAATATCATTAACATGTGATGTTTGGACTGGTCCAAATAATTTTCCATATTTATGTTTAACTGCACATTGGATAGACATAGAATGGAATTTACAAAAAAAGATTA
>JAMKQA010017256.1:0-10836 GCA_024699735.1 Posidonia australis | reverse complement strand
GAAAGGAATTGGTTTTTGGGATTGAAGTCCCAAGTGTTGATTTAATAAAGAAAATGATTTTTAAGGAAGAAAACCAAGTCTTGCAATGATAGGAAACAGGTTTTCTTTTGGTTTTGTTGTGCTTGCTTGTAGTTGTGTGTGTTGGGGGCGTGTACTGGGTGACGTAGATGTCACTCACGTGTGCTGTGTGTTTTTAGGTGCAGACCGCGTGCAACCAGTTTTCGGTGCAGGAATTGGAGCTTCTAGCCGTGCATCGAGATCCTAGAGGTGAGCCTTAGTTACAGCCCTTTTTTTTTGTAATTTGTGTAATTAGGCTTGTGATACTGTGTTTTGGTAACGTGCCTGGGTTCGGGGCGTTACATCCTGCAACTGAGTCTTGAGCTCTCACAATTCCTCTGGCGCCATGCGATAAGGAGGCTTCGATACAACACCAAAACCAGGGATCAGATCGATCGAGAACTCTACTTCCCTGTGAAGTGGCATGTCAGGCAAATCATCAGGAAAATCGTCGGGATATTCACACACCACAGAGATGTTGTGAACACCCAACTCAGGAGAAGTGGTGGTAACTATACTGGCTAGATACCCCACACAACCCTTGACCAAAGACTTATAAGCCTTCATAGCTGAAATGACAAGCTTAGGCTCACCCTGACAACCACCTTGCACAAAGAAAGACCCATCCTCAGAAGACCCAAAATAAACTCTCCTTCAAGCATAGTCGATCAAAGCGGACTGTTGCGCCAACCATTCCATGCCGAGTATCACATCGTACTCCTGCATATCTATCACGATTAGGCTAACGTTGAACTCTCTGCCATTCAGCGTCAAGTCGACGGACTGCAGATACCTCCATGCCAAACTGTGCTCCTCCAGCGGCGTCACCACGCTGAGATGAAAGGCTAATCTAGCTGGTCTCTCTCCCAACTCTGTCGCGAAAGACTCAGAGATAACGGAGAAAGAACTCCTTGAGTCAAACAGCACTTTGGCCATCCGATCAGCCACAATAAAAGAACTTGATGGCCAAACAAAACAACACCACACATCCATTCAATCAAGCAGATGTCCAGATTATAAGGAGGTTACAACATATCACAGAGGGTTACAAAACCAACTATTCATCCTTACCCTCAACAACATCTCCCGAAGACCCAGCGCTTGGAGCTACGATAGTGAACACTCGTCCCGTAGTCGGCTGCTACGGTGCGCTGAAGGCTGCCGAGGATGAGGACAATATGTAGCGATGTGGCCCACCCGACCACAGTTGAAGCACTAGTTTCCACTAGGAACACTGGATGTTGTTTGACTGAGGCTAGCTCAACTAACCCCAGCAAAACTCCACCGGCCCATAGAGGAAACACTGGACCTCACCTTTTGCTTCTTCTCAGGGCTACCCAAACTACTAGCACTTGGAGGACAGGAGAAAGAGAACCGGGAGGTAAAAGAATTACCCTTCCCTTTGGGACGACTCCTTAGAAACTTCTGATGCTCCGCCTCGAAGCGATAAGCCATCCCAACCATGTCCTCCACAGTGTGGCACCTATAGCCCATCACCTTCACCAGCTGCCTAGGGTTCAAGTCATCCAGAAACCTCTGCGCCCACTCCTCCTCAGACTTATAAGCAGGAGCAAAACGTTCCAACCGGGGGAACTCAGTCTTATACTCGAGCACCGACATCGTGCCCTGCTCTAGAATCCGAAAATATCGGCAAAGCTGGTCCTTCACATGAGTAGGAAAATACTTGTCATAGAAGGCCGCCATGAAATCCTTCCACTGGATACCAACAGTGACTGAGTCCAGGAACTTCAACCGCCTCACAGACTACCACCACCTATCTGTCTCACCATCCAGTAGGTAGGTCGTCAGCCGCACCCAATGCTCCTCTAGGCACGCCATGCTCTCCAGCATCTTCACCACCTTCTCCAACCAGGCCTCACTTTCCTCAACACTAACCTTGCCCGTGAACGACGGTGGACGAAGCTTCATGAACTGGTTCAGACACGGGTCACCCGACGGCTCACTGGCACTACCCTTGCTAAACGTGTGAGATATCCCGTGTGCCAAACTCCTCAGTTTTGAACAAACTACCTTCCATCCGCCTACGTCCTCACAGGGCTCGGTCTATTTGACAAGGGCCTTGCCCTTATGACCATGAGGAGGCATCCTACCGGAGAAAGGTAAAGTACCTGCACCACAGACAAAGCAACAACCAGAAAACCATGGTGAAAATCAGGTGCAGACCCTACCATGCATGCAAAAACCTATGGAATCTCTAGACCGGACACCTTAGGTGTAGTGCAACCTAGTGAACCTAGAGCTCTGATACCAGAAACTGTCACGCCCCACATTTTCCACAATAATTTAAAACAAATTAAATTACGAGAAAATTAAAGCTAAACAGTAAATATCTAACTACCAGGAATCCGTGTGTGCGGCTAGGAGACTCCAGACTATATGCACTACACTAAACGTCTGCACGCCTGCACCTGCAAACCAAAACACGAGGAAAAATGTATGAGTGACAAAAGTCACCCAGTACGCATCCCACGGAAACCGCGGAAACCAAAACTATAATCAATTTTCCTTTTAAATTCATTTCGCAAACGATTTTCTCAAAAACCTCACAATCCAGGCCCACACTGGCCAAAACCACAACCGAGGCACTACTAGTTCAAAGCCACAAGCAAAGGCCCTCAATGGCCAAAACCACACATAGTGAATCAGGAAGTCCGGTGCCAGGCAACCTAACTCTGGCCACACGCAATCCGTTGAATAACGACCACAGCGTTCTGCACTGCCACGGTGACGACCACCCTATGCAGGAGCGATCACCGTCCCGCGATTCCCCTCTCTCAGGAGAACCCTCAAAAGCCAACCCCTCCTTAGGAAGGCTATCCTGTCTCTCAAGACGCTACCAACTATGAGGCACGTGTTCCACCCCCACTAGCCACCACAGGATACGCCTCCTCACGACGTCCTCCACACACGGTGCTCAGGAGGGAGTGTCATACCTCCACACCAGACAACACCGGAGCCTCGGTGCTCACAGCGACAGTAGGAGTATCATACCTCCCCGTCATTATGACCATGCCGGTGGAACCCTTGCACGGCTCTCCTACTACTTAGTGTCCGGAAACACACGAGGAGATCCGATACGGTCACGACGAAAATGGTGAATCTGGAAGAAGAGATTAGACCCGGAAACACCAAGGGAAGACAAAAAGGATATGGAAAGGAGTCGCCACCTAGTCTTTTAATGGAAAGACGAGGAAAACCAAAAAACACAAGAAAATCAAGAAGCAAATAGGATGCAGAATGTATGTGTGTGCTCCGTGCCTAATGGACAATGCACAAATGAATGCGGGCCAGAGAAAGGGTAGTGATTCTGTTACGCATGGGGAAGGGGTTAGGCACCCCTATGCGCTTGAGAAAACTCGTTCTTTTTAGGTTTCCTATTGTCAATGGTCTGCTAAATGTACGCTTGCTTATTCTATATGCTCATGCATGAAGATGATTGAAAACATGCCAAATCAAAGTAAGAAGTGAAATAAATGGAAAAAGTTAATCCGAGGGACAAATGTAGGCATTGAGAATGCCGCATTACTGTACGCCCTTGGGTGATGAGGAAAATCATGAAATTCTCGGAAAGCGTCTCGTAAAATAGCGGAAATTGGGATAAATCTGAGAAAATCAAAAAGGAGAAAATAATCCTCATTTTGGGACCATGTCGGCATTGACAAGCCTTTTACTGTATGCCCTCGGGCGATGGAAAACCATGGAAAACCGAGGAAAATCCGGAAAATGGGGAGAAAACCAAGCCGAAATCAAGCGTGGAAGACGTGCACAAAATCAGGAAGAAAAGACGAGAAAGTTCATGCGAAAAGATGTGAAAAGATATGCAAAATGCAAGTGTGAATGCAAATATGAAAACTCCAGGGGGTTTTATGCAAAAAGCCCAAATTCCGAGGAGAACTGAAGTTCTGAAGCCCAAGTCATCAAAAATACATAGGAAAACACATTCTATGCAATTATGAAGAATTCTGGGGTCAAATGTGCAAATAAGTGCAATCCTAGTCAAAATGAAGTTTCCTAGGGGTCAAATTGCAATTTTATCACTAAAACATGCATTTAAATCAATTCTGCATAAAATCAAGGTAAAAATGGAAGAAAAATGTCTTTAAAATGATCCAAGAAGTTTCAGGGGCAAAATGGTCATTTTACCCTTGAAAACAGGCAATCAAAGTAAAATCAAAGAAGTACAGGGACTAAACTGCAAATTGCCCAGTAGAAAAAAGCATCCAGAAGAATTTCAGTAAAGATAGAGGGTTAAAGTGCAATTTACCTAGAGAAAACATGCTTCGGAAAAGTTTTCAAAAAAGTCCAGGTGTTTAAATGTAAATAAACCAAAGAAATGTGCATTCTGGAATGTTTCAATAAAGTCCAGGGGTTTAAATGCAATTAACCAGTAAAAACATGCATTCTGGAACAGTTTAAAGAATACAAGGGCTTCTATGCAATTTCCACAGCAAAAATGAACTTTCAGAAAGATTCCTAGGAAATCCAGGGTCTTCTATGCAATTTGCCTGAAACAAAATACATTTTAAAAACTCTGGAAGGCTTTATTAAAGTTTTAAACTCAGAAAACATTATTTTAAATGTTCAGGGTAAAACATGTAATATTTTTAGTTAAAACTTTATTCGAAAGATTTAAGAAAAATGACTGAAGGACCTATATGTAATAAAAGGACCTAAAAGTAATGCTAGAAGGACCAAAATGAAAGGAAAACAATGTTTTTGTATTTTATTCAAATAAAATGTTTTAAATTGTTTTTTAAATGAAAAAAAAAGAAACGACGGTCGTCGACGACGGAGCTCGCCGACGACAACCGCCAGAGGGGGCAAACAAGGCCTTCCCGTGGTCTGATCTTAGATCAGACTTCACGGGAGGCAAGAAGAAGGTGAGGGGAGATGATCCATCGGAGTGGATCGAGCAGCTAACGGTGGGAACGGGCCTCCCTCCTACCTCGCCGTCGAGGTGCTCCGGCGACGGTGTCGGGGAAGAAGGAGGGTTGTTGGGGCTGCGGCACGGCGATCTGGCAATCGTGGGGGCATCGTGGAGCGTCAGGGAGCTTCCATGCTTCTCTTGGAGCAGAATGAGGGAGGATGGAGCGAAGGCGTGCTCCGACGACTGTCGACGCTTTCCTCTCCGGCGAGCTACGTCGCTGCGACGACCAGGGGCTCGTGGCATGGGTCTGAATGCTACGGAGTGCTGGGGACATGTCATGGGGTGTTTCTGGAGGCTCGGGGCAGCTCAGAGATGCAGGAGGCGCGGCGTCTTCTCTGACTCCTATCGTCTTCTCCGGCGATGACGGGAATGGCGTATTCTCCGACGATCTCGTACGGGGCTGTCGGGAGAGTGGAGCGGTGATCCAAGGAGCGGAGAAGCTCGAGGATGACTAGAGGAGGAGGATAGAGGGCTCGGGAGTCCAGGAGACTCTCTGGATTGCCCCTCCCTCACCTCTATCGCCGGAGAGCGGTGACGGCAGGGCACGGCGGAGCTCCGCTGGCCAAGGGATCACCCTGGATCCCTTGGAAACACTCCTAGAAGAGAGGAGGAACTAGAGGACTAAGAATTTAAAAGCTAGGAGGGATCAAGGGGTGTACCTGGCTGGAGAAGCCTCGCTGGAGCTCTAGAAGCGACTGTCGCTCCTCTCTGCGATGGTTCTGGCACTCTGCTCCTCTCTCCCTTGCTCTCAGCTTTCTCCCATGCGGTCCAGTCTGCAATTCACTGCCTCTACCACCCCTTATATAGGCAAGGAGAAAACCGGCGACCCATCGTAACAGAATGCCCCCCACTCATCTAACAAACCACCGACCCGCTAACTAAACCACTAACTAATCCGACACACCTTTTAACAGACTAACAAAATCCTAACTACTGTCCCCCAGTTGCCCCCTTGGTCGCTGACAGGATAAACGGCGATCCAAGCTCCTCCGACGACGGTTGATCCAATGACTGAGCTGCCTTGGAAGCTGCTGGCTCAGTGGGGTGCGAGCTGGGTTGATGAGAGCAGAATGGAAGCGAGTTCAGTGGCTGAATTGCTGTGGAAATGGGGAGAAGGCACGGGTTCAGTGGCTAATGAGAAGGAAAGAGGGTGAAATGAGAAGGATGGATGAATTGGTGGGATATTTGAATAATGTGGTAAGAAAACTTTGGTAAATGAAGGAGAAAGGAAAAAAAAATGAATATGGTGTTGGGTTTAATTTTGGAAGAAGAGGAAGAAATAGGTTTGATTTTGGTGAAAAAACAAATAGGAGAAAATGTGGGTTGAGCCATTGTGGGCCTTCATGGGCTTAATTGGGCTCAATGGGCCTATGTGGGCCTTACGGGCCCCCATGGTTCCAAATGGGCTTAGATGGGCCCAAATGAGCTTACAAAGGTTAAATAGGCCTAAATAGGTCGAATGGGCCAAAATGGGCTCAGATTGGGTTTAATAGGCCTATGTGGGCCTTCATGGGCCCAAGTGGGCTTCCATGAAGTAAATGGGCCTAATGAGGGTTAGAGCTTAGCCACTGCATTCCTATCCTGCAAAATCAAAAAATTGGGGTGTCTACAGTCATGCCACAAGACACCTCAACCCGCGGACCACAACCTTAGCCTTGAGACAACAGTCAAGGAGTCTCATACCTCCAGGACCCGATGCCCCTCAGCCGTAGGTATCTCGGCCCCTGACCTCAACCAGGGAGTCGTGCCTGACCACTTGAGAATGTCGTCACATTCCTTGGTCCCGACGACACGGTCCCACACTGTCTCGGCCTGCACACAGAAAACCAGGAAAATATTTTCCAAAACAGGCCAACTATTTCCTTGAAATCCATTTTCCAAACCATTTTCATATCTTTGAAAATTCTTCCAAAACCTCGGCAAAGCGACGTGTCAGGTGTCTTAGGGGACCATTGCTAACGGCCCACAATCCCATCTTACAGGGACAAAACACAACAATCCAGAAAGCCCTCGGGAAACACATTATATAAGCACATTTGGGCCCAGAATTGGCATGCCGAAGATAGGTTCAAGATGCCGAAAACCCTTGGTTCGGTAGGCCGATTTGGATCGGTTGACCGAATCAGGTCAACACTCAGGCCAAATTCGGTATACCGAAGCTGGTTCGGTCGACCGAAATCTCCTGATTCAGGCGACCATCCCAAATCGGACGACCGAATTTCGACCAGAGGACCTAATCTGACAGAAAAACGGCATACTGAAATGGTTCGGTATGCCGAATTTTGCGAAAAACAGAAAACAACCTAAGCCTTACCGTTAGAAATCACCTCCAACTGGGACCTCGCATCGGACCCCTTAAACAAGTACCAAAAATTTTACATAAAACATAAGACGTAGACCCTCGAGTCTACTCCAAATCCCAACAAACAAAACCAAAATCCAATCACCGTGCATCAAGATATAAAATCGGAAAGGCAGAATGGTCAAAAGAACCCAAAACGCACCAATCATCATAAATGGCAATAAATTTGTCATAAATACACAATAAATCACAATAAATTCTAGAAAAGTAATTTACCTAGATTCCATGCAATCTTAGCATTTTCTACCAATTTCATGCTCTCTATTACATGAAGTGGAGATACGTACTTCAAAGCGAGCTCCGGTGATCTTCGGCCGACTCCGGCGAGCTCTGGCCGATCTATGACAAACTCCGGCGACCATGGCCACACCACAACCCCAAGGACGCTTCACCCAAGCTCCATGCGCCACCCAAGCCACCGCAACCCTCTACTTCACTCCCTCAATCTCTCTCTCTCGGCATGTGATGCGGGGGAAAGACAGGGGAGACGAGTGGAAGGAGAAGGGGAGGAGAAGGACGAGTGGGGAGGAAGGGAAAAAGGGTGGGGGAGGAGAAGTGCGTGTCAGGGAGGAGAAGGAAAGAAGAAGAAAGAAGGAGAAGACAACGATGGGCAGTGGAGGAGTGCAGTGCGGCTTATAAAGCCTGCACCCGCAGTAGCTGGGAACGTGCTCACCTGCACATCTCAGCCACTGGCACACCGCACGAGCAACCAACCACTCCGCCCAACCACCAGCCACAACCAACGGCCCACGAATGTGGGCCCCACACGCACAATGCCAAACCACGCATAGGGACACGCAAACCGATGCCGGCCCAAGAGGCCCCAAGCTCAAAAATACAAAATCACACAACGGGCCTCAGAACAGTAACATCCGTCAAGGAATAAAATTCATAATATGTAAATAATTACAAAATGAATTTTACGAGTGTTACACAACTACTCTTTCTCTCTTCTCTCTTTGAACCTAATCTTCATTAAAAATATTTACATCATGGTTTATGTGAAGAACAAACATAATTATGAAAGGTCTATTGAGAGTTTATATAAATAGGTTTGAGAGTTTATGGATTTATATAAATAGGTTTGAGAGTTTATCTTTCAAATTTATTATCGTTTAATTGATATAATACTAAATAAATCAATAAGAACAAACATAATTAGTTTTCTTGCATTTAAAAGATAAAAATTTATGAAAGGTCTATTGATAACTTCTTAGATTTTTTAAAATAAGGATGAGTTAAATTTATGTTAAGTTGTGGAGGGTAATTTGGAAATTTCTAATATTATAGTGTTTGGTACGTTCGAATGGAGATCGGAATGGAATGAAAAAAATCCACTTCGATGTTTGGTACAAAAATATATCTAGAATAGTCATGGAAATAAAATTTCCCTGTGAGTCATATTCTTATTGAACATGGAAATTTCATTGCTTCTCAAAAAACAAGGAATTTAATTCCCAAGTCCATTGGAATAAATAAAAAAAAGCAGCCCGATGTGGTTGCTCCCTCCTACACCCCTTCCCTCTTCCTTCATCTGCTCCCTCCCTCCTTTGCCTCACTTCCTCCTCTACCCTCCCTCCTCCACCGCATCCAATGGCTTCCTCCCTCCTCTGCCCCCTTTCTCCTCAGTCCCCTCCCTCCTTCGCCGCACTCGACGACTTCCTCCCTCTTCTGTTCCTCCCTCCTCTACCATACTTGATAGCTTTCAACCTTTGTCTCCTGACTTTTTTCTTTCATCGCTCTCTTCTCCCAAACCCGATTTCAAACCCATCTCTTCCCCTTACTCCCTCTTTCCTCGTAGATCTCCTCCTCTCATAATCCAGGCCCAAGCGAGGAGGTGTGAAGCCACAGAGTACTAACACACACACCTACACCATGAATGCTGGAGCTATCCCCCTACCGTCGTGTGGAGCTATCCCCTCGCTATAGCATGAGTACTAGCACACAAGCTTCGACTATTAGTAGAAGGCATCTCCCTAGTGCTTTCCTTCAATCGTAAGCTCCAATGTGATCTCCCTAAAGATGGCAGTTGCAGAGGTGGAGACGAGGAGGAGGAGGGCAAACATTTGGAGGAAGGCGGCCATGGTGGTGGTGGAGGCCTGGACAGTAGAGTTTGGAGGTTTTGGTGGAGTTCATTTCATTTCCATCTATTTCCATTCTAAAGTACCAATCACTGCTTTAGTTTTTTTTAGGGAAATTTTACATGTAAGCCACTCCAAACAAATACCATCAGTTCTTTTAAAACTCCATCTATACCACACAAAAGACACAAGATGTCATCGAGTTTGTTCTTGGATTAGAAAAAACGTGAAACATTTCTCTAGTTTCTTGACAATGCCAACATTTTTCAATAAGTGGTCAATTGGTAATATTAATAGCATATTGTACAAACATAAATATAAATTCGCAAGTAAGTTTTCCTAGCACACATCTTAACTTCACACTTCTTACTTAGGTAGCATTTGTAACAATTTTTTGTTCCTAGTATTTTTTGAAAAGTCAGTTTATGTATTTTTTTTTATTGTAGACAGCTTATAGGATAGATGAAGAATCATGTTTGGTTACATTGAAAAATAAGCACTTATTTTTTAATCAAAAATGACCAAACAACCCTTTCCCCCTTCCCCTTCCCTTCCCTTCTCCACATGGCCAAAAAACCCTTCCACCCTCTCCCTCCCCCAACCCTAACCCTAGAAATCTCACACAAGGAAGAAGACTTCTCCGATGGCAATGACGACAATCAACGGCGATGAGTGTGTGATCACGGCAGCATACCACAACGTCAAGAGCCTCAGCACCTCCAAGAACATGACCAATGACATGATCATGATCCTCTCTAGACAATCGCTCCTCCACCATCACCGACCTCCTCTGCTCCGCCAACCCCTAGATCCTCCCTCCCACCACCAACACCACGAAGGAGCACCACTTCGATGCTGAGAAGGTTGTCCTCCGATGGGACTCCCGTGGCACTGGGTCCCTCCCCTAGGATGAGGGGATCGCTGAGATCGTGGAGTACCTTGCAGCCGTGGATGAGATCTTGGACTTGACGAAGGAGCGGGAAGGCAATGGGCTGGACAGTGACATGCTTGATAGAACGGAGACACTCCCCCAGATCGCGATGGTGAGGCTGGAGGACAAGTTTTGCCTTGTGATGGTGAAGAACGTTGTGGGATGCCATTGGTATAGTTGTTGTAGAATAAGACGAAGAAGAAGATCGATTGGGAAGAAGAAGAAGAAGAGTTCTTCTATAATATTGTATTTTCAAGGAAGACAATATAGAAAACAAATGAAAAAAGATGTTATGCCCAAAGGGCCCCAAGCACAGCGGATTCAATTAGGTTTGGCACGTGTAGAAGGGAAGAACAGAGACCAAAATAGCAATCCACACAACAACAAAGGTTTTACGTGGTTCCCCAAATTCGGGTACGTCCACGGGTGTCTCTCCTTGGCTGCTTACTAACTTCAA
>JAMKQA010017253.1:0-10101 GCA_024699735.1 Posidonia australis | reverse complement strand
ATATGTGGGAATAGTCCATCCTGGAGCAAGTCCTACAAGGATACCGAGATTCGTCAGCCCAGAGCGAATCACAGAAGGGATAATCTAGACCTCGCCCATGGCCTAAATGGAGCTGAAATAATTGGAACTCGTCCATCATGGGGCGAGTCCAACATGAATGACATCAAGATTCGTCTGCCTGAAGCAAATCATGGAAGGGATAATCTAGACCTCGCTCATGGCCTGAACAGACCTGAAATAAGTGGAACTCATTCATCACGGAGCGAGTCCAACAAGAATGATACGAAGATTCGTCTGCTCGGAGTGAATCAACGAATGGATAATCTAGACCTCGCTCGAGGCCTAGACAAAGCTGAAAATATGTGGGACTCATCCATCCTGGAGTAAGTCCAACAAGGATACCGAGATTCGTCCGCCCGGAGCGAATCAAGGAAGTGATAATCTAGACCTCGCCCGTGGCCTCGATAGAGCTAAAAATATGTGGGACTTGTCCATCCTGGAGCATGTCCAACAAGGATACCGAGATTCGTCTGCCCGGAGCGAATCAAGGAAGGGATAATCTAGACCTCGCCCAAGGCCTAGACAGAGCAGAAAGTAAGTTGGACTTGTCCATTCTGGAGTTAGTCGAACAAGGATACCGAGATTCATCCGCCCGGAGTGAATCAAGGAAAGGATAATCTAGACCTGGCTTGAGGCCTAAACAAAGCTGAAAATATGTGGGACTTGTCCATCCGGGAGCAAGTCCAACATGGATATCGAGATTCGTCCTCCTGGAGTGAATCAAGGAAGGGATATTCTAGACCTCGCCCGAGGCCTAGACAGAGCTGAAAATATGTGGGACTTGTCCATCCTGGGGCAAGTCCAACAAGGATACCGAGATTTGTCCCACCGGAGCGAATCAAGGAAGGGATAATCTAGACCTCGCCCGAGGCCTTGACAGAGCAGATAGTATGTGGGACTTGTCCATCCAGGAGCAAGTCCTACATGGATACTGAGATTCGTCCGCCTAGAGCGAATCAAGGAAGGGATATTCTTGACCTCGCCCGAGGCCTAGACAGAGTAGAAAGTATGTCGTACTTGTCCATCCTGGAGCAAGTCCAACAAGGATACCGTGATTTGTCTGCCCGGAGCGAATCTTGGAAGGCAGAATCTAGTCCTTGCTCGAGGCCTTGACAGAGCAGAAATTATGTGGGACTTGACCATCCTGGAGTAAGACTAACAAGGATACCGAGGTTCGTCCGCCCGGAGTGAATCAAGGAAGGGATAATCTAGACATCACTCGTGGCCTAGACAGAGCAGAAAGTATGCAGGACTTGTCCATCCTGGAGCAATTCCAACAAGGATACCGAGATTCGTCTGCCCGGAGTGAATCAAGGAAGGGATAAACAAGACCTCGCCCGAGGCCTAGAAAGTGCTGAAAATATGTGGGAATAGTCCATCCTGGAGCAAGTCCAACAAGGATACCGAGATTCATCAGCCCGGAGCGAATCAAGGAAAGGATAATCTAGACCTCGCCCGAGGCCTAGACGGAGTTGAAATAATTGGAACTCGTCCATCATGGGGTGAGTCCAACATGAATGACACCAAGATTCGTCTGCCTGAAGCGAATCAAGGAAGGGATAATCTAGACCTCGCTCGTGGCTTGAACAGAGCTGAAATTAGTGGAACTCATTCATCATGGAGCGAGTCCAACAAGAATGATACCGAGATTCGTCTGCTCGGAGTGAATAAACGAATGGATAATCTAGACCTCGCCCGAGGCCTAGACAAAGCTGAAAATATGTGGGACTCGTCCATCCTGGAGTAAGTCCAAGAAGGATACCGAGATTCGTCCGCCTGGAGTGAATCAAGGAAGTGATAATCTAGACCTCGCCCGTGGCCTAGATAGAGCTGAAAATATGTGGGACTTGTCCACCCTGGAGTGAGTCCAACAAGGATATTGAGATTCGTCCCACTGGAGCAAATCAAGGAAGGGGTAATCTAGACATCGCCCGAGGCCTTGACCGAGCAAAGAGTAAGTGGGACTTGTCCATCCAGGAGCAAGTCCTACATGGATACTGAGATTCGTCCGCCTAGAGCGAATCAAGGAAGGGATATTCTTGACCTCGCCCGAGGCCAAGATAGAGTAGAAAGTATGTCGTACTTGTCCATCCTGGAGAAAGTCCAACAAGGATACCGTGATTTGTCTACCGGAGCGAATCACGGAAGGCTGAATCTAGTCCTCGCTCGAAGCCTTCACAGAGTAGAAATTATGTGGGACTTGTCCATCCTAGAGCAAGTCCAACAAGGATACCGAGATTCGTCCGCCTAGAGTGAATCAAGGATGGGATAATCTAGACATCGCTCGTGGCCTAGACAGAGCGGAAAGTACGCGGGACATGTCCATCCTGGAGCAAGTCGAACTAGGATACCGAGATTCGTCCGCCCGGATTGAATCAAAGAAGGGATAATCAAGACCTCGCCCGAGGCCTAGACAGAGTTGAATATATATGTGGGAATAGTCCATCCTAGAGCAAGTCCAACAAGGATACCGAGATTCGTCAGCCCTGAGCGAATCAAGGAAGGGATAATCTTGACCTCGCTCGAGGCCTAGACGGAGCTGAAATAATTGGAACTCGTCCATCATGGGGCGAGTCCAACATGAATGACACCAAGATTCGTCTGCCAGAAGCGAATCAAAGTAGGGATAATCAAGGCCTCGCTCGTGGCCTGAACAGAGCTGAAATAAGTGGAACTCATTCATCATGGAGCGAGTCCAACAAGCATGATACTGAGATTCGTCTGCTCGGAGTGAATCAATGATTGGATAATCTAGACCTCGCCCGAGGCCTAGACAAAGCTGAAAATATGTGGGACTCGTCCATTCTAGAGTAAGTCCAACAAGGATACTGAGATTCGTCCGCCCGGAGCGAATCAAGGAAGTGATAATCTAGATCTCACCCGTGGCCAAGACAGAGCTGAAAATATGTGGGACTTGTCCATGCTGGAGCATGTCCAACAAGGATACCGATATTCGTCCGCCCGGAGCGAATCAAGGAAGGGATAATCTAGACCTTGCCCAATGCCTAGACAGAGCCAAAAGTATGTGGGACTTTTCCATCCAAGAGCTAGTCCAACAAGGATACCGAGATTCGTCTTCCCAGAGTGAAACAAGGAAGGTATAATCTACACCTCGCCCAAGGCCTAGATAGAGCAGAAAGTAAGTGGGACTTGTCCATTCTGGAGCTAGTCGAACAAGGATACCGAGATTCGTCCGCCCAGAGTGAATCAAGGAAGGGATAATCTAGACCTCGCCCGAGTCCTAAACAGAGCTGAAAATATGTGGGACTTGTCCATCCAGGAGCAAGTCCAACAAGGATACCGAGATTCGTCCTCCCAGAGTGAATCAAGGAAGGGATAATCTAGACCTTGCCCGAGGCCTAGACAAAGCCGAAAATATCTGGGACTTGTCCATCCGGGAGAAAGCCCAACAAGGATACCGAGATTCGTCCCACCGGAGCGAATCAAGGAAGGGGTAATCTAGACCTCGCCCGAGGCATTGACAGAGCATAAAGTATGTGGGACTTGTCCATCCAGGAGCAAGTCCTACATGGATACTGAGATTCATCCGCCTAGAGCGAATCAAGGAAGGGATATTCTTGACATTGCCCAAGGCCTAGACTGAGTCGAAAGTATGTCGTACTTGTCCATCCAGGAGCAAGTCCAACAAGGATACTATGATTTGTCTTCTCGGAGCGAATCATGGAAGGCAGAATCTAGTCCTCGCTCGAGGCCTTGATAGAGCAGAAATTATGTGGGACTTGTCCATCCTAGAGCAAGTCCAACAAGGATATCGAGATTCGTCCACCAGGAGTGAATCAAGGAGGGGATAATCTAGACATCGCCTGTGGCCTAGACAGAGCAGAAAGTATGCAAGACTTGTCCATCCTGGAGCAAGTCCAACAAGGATACCGATATTCGTCCGCCCGGAGTGAATCAAGGAAGGGATAATCAAGACCTCGCTCGAGGCCTAGACAGAGCTGAAAATATGTGGGAATAGTCCATCCTGGAGCAAGTCCTACAAGGATACCAAGATTCATCAGCCCGGAGCGAATCACAGAATGGAAAATCTAGACCTCGCCCGAGGCCTAGACGGAGCTGAAATAATTGGAACTCGTCCATCATGGGGCGAGTCCAACATGAATGACACCGAGATTCGTCTGCCTGAAGCGAATCTAGGAAGGGATAATCTAGACCTCGCTCGTGGCCAGAACAGAGTTGAAATAAGTGGAACTCATTCATCATGGAGCGAGTCCAATAAGAATGATACCGAGATTCGTCTGCTCAGAGTGAATCAACGAATAGATAATCAAGACCTCGCTCGAGGCCTAGACAAAGCTGAAAATATGTGGGACTTGTCCATCCTGGAGTAAGTCCAACAAGGATACCGAGATTCGTCCGCCCAAAGCGAATCAAGGAAGTGATAATCTAGACTTCGCCCGTGGCCTTGATAGAGCAAAAAATATGTGGGACTTGTCCATCCTGGTGCATGTCCAACAAGGATACCGAGATTCGTCCGCCCGGAGTGAATCAAGGAAGGGATAATCTAGACCTCGCCCATGGCCTAGACAGAGCCCAAAGTATGTGGGACTTTTCCATCCTAGTGCTAGTCCAACAAGGATACCGAGATTCGTCTGCCCAAAGTGAAACAAGGAAGGTATAATCTAGACCTCGCACAAGGCCTAGACAGAGCAGAAAGTAAGTGGGACTTGTCCATTCAGGAGCTAGTCGAACAAGGATACCGAGATTCGTCCGCCTGGAGTGAATCAAGGAAGGGATAATCTAGACCTCGCCTGAGGCCTAAACAAAGCTGAAAATATGTGGGACTTGTCCATCCTGGAGCAAGTCCAACACGGATACTTAGATTCGTCCTTCCAGAGTGAATCAAGGAAGGGAAAATCTAGACCTCGCCTGAGGCCTAGACAGAGCTGAAAATATGTGGGACATGTCCATCCTGGGGCAAGTCCAACAAGGATACCGAGATTTGTCCCACCGGACCGAATCAAGGAAGGGATAATCTAGACCTCGCCCGAGGCCTTGACAGAGCAGAAAGTATGTGGGACTTGTCCATCATGAGCAAGTCCTAAATGGATACTGAGATTCGTCTGCCTAGAGCGAATCAAGGAAGGGATATTCTTGACCTCGCCCGAGGCCTAGACAGAGTAGAAAGTATGTCGTACTTGTCCATCCTAGAGCAAGTCCAACAAGGATACCGTGATTTATCTGGTCGGAGCGAATCTTGGAAGGCAGAATCTAGTCCTCGCTCAAGGCCTTGATAGAGCAGAAATTATGTGGGACTTGTCCATCTAGGAGCAAGTCCAACAAGGATACCGAGATTCATCCGCCTAGAGTGAATCAAGGAAGGGATAATCTCGACTTCGCTCGTGGCCTAGACAGAGCAGAAAGTATGCGGGACTTGTCCATCCTGGAGCAAGTCCAACAAGGATACCGAGATTCGTCTGTTCAGAGAGAATCAAGGAAGGGATAATCAAGACCTCGCCCGAGGCCTAGACTGAGCTGAAAGTATGTGGGAATAGTCCATCCTGGAGCAAGTCCAACAAGGATACCGAGATTCATCAGCCCGGAGCGAATCAAGGAAGGGATAATCTAGACCTCGCCCGAGGCCTAGACGGAGCTGAAATATTTGGAACTCGTCCATCATGGGGCGAGTCCAACATGAATGACACCGAGATTTGTTTGCCTGAAGCAAATCAAGGAAGGGATAATCTAGACCTCGCTCGTGGCCTGAACAAAGTTGAAATTAGTGGAACTCATTCATCATGGAGCGAGTCCAACTAGAATGATACCGAGATTCGTCTGCTCGGAGTGAATCAACGAATGGATAATCAAGACCTCGCTCGAGGCCTAGACAAAGCTGAAAATATGTGGGACTCGTCCATCCTGATGTAAGTCCAACAGGGATACTGAGATTCGTCCGCTTGGAAAGAATCAAGGAAGTGATAATCTAGACCTCGCCTCTGGCCTAGACAGAGCTGAAAATATGTGGGACTTGTCCATCCTGGAGTGAGTCCAACAAGGATACCAAGATTCGTCCCACTGGCCCAAATCACGGAAGGGGTAATCTAGACCTCGCCCGAGGCCTTGACTGAGCAGAAAGTATGTGGGAATTGTCCATCTAGGAGCAAGTCCTACATGGATATTGAGATTCGTCCGCCATGAGCCAATCAAGGAAGGGATATTCTTGACCTCCCCCGACGCCAAGACAGAGTAGAAAGTATGTCGTACTTGTCCATCCTGGAGCAAGTCTAACAAGGATACCGTGATTTGTCTGCCGGAGCGAATAATGGAAGGCAGAATCTAGTCCTTGCTCGAGGCCTTGACAGAGCAGAAATTAGGTGGGACTTGTCCATCCTGGAGCTAGTCCAACAAGGATATCGAGATTCGTCCGCCGGGAGTGAATCAAGGAAGGGATAATCTTGACATCGCCTGTGGCCTAGACAGAGCAGAAAGTATGCGAGACATGTCCATCCTGGCGCAAGTCCAACAAGGATACCAAGATTCGTCCGCCCGGATTGAATCAAGGCAGGGCTAATCAAGACCTCGCCTGAGGCCTAGACAGAGCTGAATATATATGTGGGAATAGTCCATCCTGGAGCAAGTCCAACAAGGATATCGAGATTTGTAAGCCCTGAGTGAATCAAGGAAGGGATAATCTTGACCTCGCCCGAGGCCTAGACGGAGCTGAAATAATTGGAACTCGTCCATCATGGGGCGAGTCCAAGATGAATGACACCAAGATTCGTCTGCCAGAAGCGAATCAAGGTAGGGATAATCAAGACCTCGCTCGTGGCCTGAACAGAGCTGAAATAAGTGGAACTCATTCATCATGGAGCGAGTCCAACAAGAATGATACTGAGATTCGTCTGCTCGAAGTGAATCAACGAATGGATAATCTAGACCTCGCCCGATGCCTAGACAGAGCTGAAAATATGTGGTACTCGTCCATCCTGGAGTAAGTCCAACACGGATACCGAGGTTCGTCCTTCTAGAGCAAATCAAGGAAGGGATAATCTGGACCTCGCCCGTGGCCTAGACAGAGCTGAAAATATGTGGGACTTGTCCATCCTGGAGCATGTCCAACAAGGATATCGAGATTCGTCTGCCCAGAGGGAATCAATGAGGGGATAATCTAGACCTCGCCCGAGGCCTAGACAGAGCCAAAAGTATGTGGAACTTTTCCATCCTAGAGCTATTCCAACAAGGATACTGAGATTCGTCTGCCCAGAGTGAAGCAAGGAAGGTATAATCTAGACCTCGCCTAAGGCCTAGACAGAGCAGAAAGTATGTGGGACTTGTCCATTTTGGAGCTAGTCGAACAAGGATACCGAGATTCATCCGCCCGGAGTGAATCAAGGATGGGATAATGTAGACCTCGCCCGAGGCCTAAACAGAGCTGAAAATATGTGGGACTTGTCCATCCTGGAGCAAGTCCAACAAGGATACCGAGATTCGTCCTCCCAGAGTGAATCAAGGAAGGGATAATCTAGACCATGCCCGAGGCGTAGACAAAGCAGAATGCATGTAGGACTAGTCCATCCTACAGCAAGTCCAACATGGATACCGAGATTCGTCCGCCCAAAGCGAATCAAGGAAGGGATAATCAAGACCATTCCCGAGGCCTAGAAAGAGCCAAATGCTTGTAGGACTTGTCCATCCTGGAGCAAGTCCAAAAGGAATACCGAGATTCGTCCCACTGGAGCGAATCGAGGAAGGGATAATTTAGACCTCGCTCGAGGCCAAGACAGAGCTGAAAATATGTGGGAGTAGTCCATCATGGAGCAAGCCCAACAAGGTAACGAAATTCGTCCGCCCAGAGCGAATCAAGGAAGGGATAATCTAGACCTCGCTTGAGGCCTTGACAGAGCTGAAAATTTGTGGGACTTGTCCATCCTGGAGCGAGTCCTCCGTGGATACCGACATATGTCCGCCCGGAGCGAATCAAGGAAGGGATAATATAGACCTCGCCCATGGCCTAGACATAACAGAAAGTAGGTGGGACTTGTCCATCCAAGAGCAAGTCCAACAAGGATACCAAGATTCATCCGCCCGGAACGAATCAAGGAAGGGAAAATCTAGTCCTCGCTCGTGGCCTAGACAAAGCTGAAAATATGTGGGACATGAACGTCCTGGAGCAAGACCAACAAGGATACCGAGATTCGTCCGCCCAAAGCGAATCAAGGAAGGGATAATCTAGACCTCGCCCGAGGCCTTGATAGAGCAGAAAGTATGTAGGATTGCTCCATCCTGGAGCAAGACTAACAAGGATACTGAGATTCGTCCGCCCGGAGTGAATCAACAAAGGGATAATCTAGACCTCGCCCGAGGCCTAGACAGAGCAGAAAATTTGTGGGACTTGTCCATCCTGGAGCAAGTCGAACAGGGATACCGAGATTCGTCCGACAGGAGTGAATAGAGGATGGGATAATCTAGACCTCGCCCGAGGCCTAGACAGAGCAGAAAATTTGTGGGACTTGTCCATCCTAGAGCAAGTCCACCATAGATACCGAGATACGTCCGCCCGATGCGAATCGAGGAAGGGATAATATAGACCTCGCCAGAGGCCAAGACATAGCAGAAAGTAGGTGGGACTTGTCCATCCTAGAGCAAGTCCAACAAGGATACCATGATTCGTCTGCCCTGAGCGAATCGTGGAAGGGATAATCTAGACCTCGCCCGTGGCCTAGATAGAGCTAAAAAAAATGTGGGACTTGTCCATCCTGGAGCAAGTTCAACAAGGATACCGAGATTCGTCCCACCGGAGCGTATCAAGGAAGGGATAATCTAGACGTCGCCCGAGGCCTTGACAGAGCAGACAGTATGTGGGACTTGTCCATCCAGGAGCAAGTCCTACATGGATACTGAGATTCATCCACCTAGAGGGAATCACGGAAGGGATACTCTAGACCTCGCCCGAGGCCTAGACAGAGCGGAAAGTATGTCGTACTTGTCCATCCTGGAGCAAGTCCAACAAGGATACCAAGATTCGTCCCACCAGAGCGAATCAAGGAAGGGATAATCTGGACCACGCCCGAGGCCTAGATAGAGCAAAAATTAGGTGGGACTTGTCCATCCTTGAGCAAGTCCGACATGGATACCGTGATTCGTCCCACCAGAGCGAATCAAGGAAGGGATAATCGAGACCTCGCCTGAGGCCTAGACAGAGCTGAAAATTTGTGGGACTAGTCTATCCTGGAGCTAGTCCAACATGGATACCGAGATTCATCCGCCTAAAGCGAATCGAGGATGGGATAATCTAAACCTCACTCGAGGCCATGACAGAGCTGAAAATATGTGGGACTAGTCCATCCTGGAGCTAGTCCAACATGGATACCGAGATTCATCCGCCTAGAGCGAATCAAGGATGGGATAATCTAAACCTCGCTCGAGGCCATGACAGAGCTGAAAATAAGTGGGACTTGTCCATCCTGGAGCAAGTCCAACACGGATACCGAGATTCATCTGCCCAGAGCGAATCAAGGAAGGGATAATCTGGACCACTCCCAAGTCCTAGATAGAGCAGAAATTATGTGGGACTTGTCCATCCCGGAGCAAGTCCAACAAGGATACTGAGATTCGTCCCGACAGAGCGAATAAATGAAGGGATAATCTAGACCACGCCCGAGGCCTAGACAGAGCTGAAAATATGTGGGACTATTCCATCCTGGAGCAAGTCCAACATGGATACCGAGATTCATCCGCCCAAAGCGAATCAAGGATGGGATAATCTACACCTCACTCGAGGCCTTGACAGAGTTGAAAATATGAGGTACTTGTCCATCCTGGAGCAAGTCCAACAACGATACCGAGATTCGTCCACCCGCAGCGAATCAAGGAAGGGATAATATATACCTCGCCCGTGGCCTAGTGTAACCATGCCGGCGAGGAGATTCCGTAAATGAATGCGAAATCAGACGGCAAAATCACGTCGAAAAAGCAAAATAAAATGGAGTCGCCACCTAATCTATTATGGAAGACAAGGAAAACCATAACATGAAAAATCATGCAGAAAACAACAAAGACAAGTCTACGAAATAACCAGAA
>JAMKQA010017251.1:0-11017 GCA_024699735.1 Posidonia australis | reverse complement strand
CAGAAGTAGCAGCCACCCTCCTTAGCATAAGTGTTTATTACCTTCAAGCAGGAGTAGGGTCTGTTAGCATGCCTATGAGGGAGAAAAGAAAAATGAATTCTCAAAAAAGTAGGTATAGGACCCTAAGCATTTGGCATGAGGCACATAAATCTGAAGGAGTGCCACCAATAACCTAAGCACTTAGGTTAGTGCCACGTGAGTTGAGGGCACGGTCATCTCTTATAGCATGCGAAACAGGCTTCCATGGTGCTGAGGGCACCAATATATCAATCCGCCATTTCTTTGCATTTGCACAGCATTATTTGTTTTTTGTAAAGCACTATTATTCGCATTTTGACCAGGGGCATGTCAACTGCCTTATGAGTCGTGTTAGCATTTGGCTAGGGCACGTTTTTCAGGCATATTTGTAAAACATTCTTATTCACATTTCGACCAGGGGCATGTCGGCTGCCTTATGAGTCGTATAAGCATTTAGCATTGACGCATTTTTTTAGTCAAAGCATGATTGCATTCATTCTGCAAGGCATTTTTTGCTCATATTACGACCAGGGGCATGTCAGCTGCCTTATGGGTCATGGTCTGAGCAAGCGGGTATTCAGCCAGGGGGCATGATAGTCATTTCTTTTAAATGGAGGGATTTGAAATCAAAACATATTGATCCTGGTTAGCAGATATGAACTTGCAAGAATCAGTGAACAATGCAAAGCAACATCAATGTTATTATGTTCTATCAGGAGTACAAGTATCTAATCAATTCGAGGCCGTTTTGAACTGCTAGCCTCCTTGCTATCGCCGCCACTAGGCGGATCCTTGCTCAGGGGCCACGTCTCTCTCATCTCCGCCTCATACCTAGCTGTGCAGCCCGAGCCTTTGACGAAGGCAAAAAGAGAAGACCTGATGCCATCACTCATCCGTCGGGCCAACTCAGTAGTGGAAGCATTAGAACCCACTACATGCTTTTTCAACCTATCTAGGTAGAGGCTTTGCTTTATGGAGTCCTGACAGAAGCCGAACTGGAGAAGAACCTGGATGGGATGATACTCCACACCTCCAGAAAATCCAGGGAGGACCACGAGTCGCATGTTCGTGGTATTGAAAAAGGCAGTGAAGTTCTGTGATGCAGAAGATATAATGCACCCCGTCACAGAATCTGCATCGAGATTCCGCAGCGTTTCACACAATTCTAGCACCCCTGGAAGTGACCTCGAGTGATGGGTGCGGTTGTAGGCCTCGAAGACGTAAGGCCAGGGATGCAAAATCTTCACCCCCATGTGAGCAGCAAACCAGACTTGGCAAAAAGGGGGGGGGTTATGGTTATTTAAAGCACAGCAGAAGTTTAAATATGATCAGATGATCTGCTTACCTGCACCAGGGCACCACATCCATAGAAGTGGTGAGAACGCCTCGATACCAGGTCCAAGCCTACAAAAGTCTCAGCAAGCAGAATCGGAGCTAGGTCAATTTCACGAGCCATTACTGCCCAGGCTATCTCGGCCACCTCAATGGCCACAGTTGTCCGACTATGATTGAAAATCAGTTCCCCGAAGAAGCACAGCACAAAGCAGAAAAGCCACAGAGCGTTTGAGGAACAGGCACCGATGATGCTGTCAAAGTAATCCAGACGTATCATGGGGGTAGAACCATCCCGATAAATGATGCTTTTCTCACATTCTTCCTTGGCAACGCCCGTGAGGCGGCTCATGACATGGACATAGCTGTCATGGCAGAAAAACACGGAGGGAGACAAGAAGGGCGATAAACCGCAGATGCGCCTAACCTCCTCCAAGGTGATGGTCATTTCCACCTGCCCGAAGCGGAGCACGCGTAAAGCTGGCTTCTAGAAACGGGCCATGGCACATAGCAAATGCCAATTGACCTCTACTTTGGCAATACTGAGGAGGGAGGATGATATGCCCCAGGTCTTCAATTGTTCTCGATCAGTACGCGTCAATGCGTCAATCCAGCCGCGTAGAGCATCCGAGCAGAACTTCAGGGTCTCCATGGTTGGATAACCCTGCAAACATCAGCCATAGCAGTAAAAAATGCAGAAAATTCAGCGGCATATTGCATGCAAGATCAGGTGTAAAGGCATACATGAAAATCCTGTTCATAAGAGACAGAATGCAAGAGGGACCAAGGAAAATCTGCCAATGTAAAGCAAATACAATGCAGAAAAATCTCAGGCAAAGCTGCCACGCAAAATAGAAATCTATCATCCTGGTACAGTACAGACAAAGGGCTGCAAAAAAATCTGTAGCAACACTAGAAGCACAAATACAGAAAATCTGCTGAATCAAAAGAGGAAACAGTCTGCAAAATAGCATAGAAAGTTCATAATACAATACATAATCTGCAAAATGCTAGCAAAGATGATAGAAAGCTTGATTAAATCCAGCAGAATATAGCTATAGAGATCATGCAAAGACCTCTGCCATGAGGAAAATAACAAAATCTGCATGAAGTAAAAAAAAAAAGTAGTAAACCATACCATGATGCGTCCGTGCTCGGAAATGGAGTTGCTGTAGCAAAAATCCGGAGTCAGTTGTCCTTTTCTTCACGAGAGGCGGCGGCTTTTCTCGTAAGAAACGAGATTTATATAGGGAAGCAGCAGGGTTTTGTATCAGGAAAGGAAACAAAACTCGCCATTTTTGGGGTCGCACCTATATGGCGCAGTAAGCTACCGCACCTAGGCGACGCACCAAGGTGGCACCCAGAAAAATAGAAAAATTCAGCAGCATTAGTTCAGATTATCTACCTCGCCAAATCGGTGCCATTTTGCTCAACCCAGCATGGGATACCTGTTTGCATACAACCTGCACTTACAAAACCCCGAAGGGCACATCGCAGAATCCAGGGATATCTTATACATTTTCAAAAAATGTTACGCAGTGTTTTTACAAAATTTTCAGCAAAACTACAAAAAAAAGGATCACTCCTCCTCAGAGTCTTCCTCATCAGCCACCGCCTTTTGGAACTGTTCAACCAAGGTCTTGTTGCCTGCTCGAGTGAGTCGGCGCGACCATTGAGCAGCTGCGGCCGCCTGAGAACGAGGAGCAGAGTTGAGAACCGCCTGGGTGACCTCGGTATCGGAACAGTCCTCCTCAGGTGCCTCCCTGATGAAGTCCCCGCTGGTGTCTACATTCGCCCTCTCGGTAGTGAAGTCTTGCTGCAAAAGCAAACTTGTGTTAGCAATAAGAAATTTTTAAATATAGCAGTAGCAGCAGCAGAAGAGAAAAGCTTACCCGGACAATGTTGCGCCAGCGCAGTTCCTGCAAAACAGCAGAAGTATCAGATATGTTCAATATGGCAGTTTGCAAAATAATCTTACCCGCTTCCGGTGGATGTCAGCATAGAAGGCTCCAAATTGCTCCTCGAAGCCCTGTGCATTAAAGCAAATATCCGATTATCATAGTTCATGCAAAAGAAAAGGAAAGCAAAGCAGAAATGGAAATTCTGTACCTGAGCCCAGCTAGACGCATACCACATCCCGCGTTGGCTATCCCGCATAGCCTCCTCAAACAGGTACGACTTCCCTGCACGCCAGTACCACGCAAGGTAGTCTGTATAGTTGACTTCTCGAAGGACATGCCTATCCTGAGAAGCCATGGCAGCTACGTGCCGGCGTCTAGCAGCCAAACGAGTAGTGGCTGAGAGGTCCATGTCAGCAGGAGGAGGGGCAGGAATGCAGAATACATCAGAGAACTGATGCCGCACACGCCCTGGGAGGTAGAGGGTCGACTTCTTCATGTAGTAGAATCTCACCTGTTTGTCCCTCAGAACGTGGCCAGAGTTCAAAGGAGCCTAGTTGAAGCCATCATACCGAGCAAATGGGCGTAGGTAGGTGAACCTGTTACAGAAGCAGAAATTGTAAGCAAGCAAAGTACAACAGGCATGCAAAGTTAAGAGCGGTGGAGACTTACATCCTCGAGTTCTACCAGGTCCAGCAGATACCGGTAGGACTCATAGCTAAACACCCCAGTAGCGGCCCGGTGGTCAGGCTCGACCCACTGGCGGGGAAGGGGCAGGAGCTCGTCCCGCAGGAGTCCAAAGCAATGCCCCCTGGTGATGTGCTCCATGATCCAGTACTGTAAATGCAAGCAGGGTAGTTTATCAAATGTAAAGCATAAAAGTTTATTTTACAAAGTAACAAAGAAGCAAATACTTACAGTCAGCAGAGGGTACAGCCCCACGTAAGAGCGGTGCTCGAGCTTGACAACGTTGTCAAGCCCACAGACCAGCCTGGTGTAGCTAGCATCAGCCCAGTCATAATGATCCAGATGCTCCAGGTTGGTCAGATATGCAATCCAGTCAGCATGGATACAGTAGGCTGACGAATCGCAGAAGATCATGGCTAGCAGCTCCAGCAGAAAATGCCTCAGTACAAAATCTGCTTCCTCACTGCCAGGCTCAGGGTTGTGCCAAAACTTGTCCCATTCCCTTAACCACCCCACTGTAATCATATGCTTCCCCCTAGGCGGCTTAGGAGGGACACAGCCAAGATGTGCAGGCACGAGGTGGAAGCGTGGGTGGTCTCACCAATAATGGGCTCATCACCAAAAGGAAGGCTCGTCAGCAGAGCCCACTGATCGGGCAGAACAGTCAGCTCACCAAAAGGAAAGTGGAAGGAGTGTGTCTCGAACCTCCACCTTTCTACCATGGCTCGGAAGAAGTTGTAATGGCCGTGGATGATTGGAAGGCGCAGCAAACCGCCAAACAGAAACTGGTGATGGAGAAAGTCCTGCAGAAACTCCGGCAGACGGTGGAAATGCTCGAGCATCGGACACCAGTGGCACCGCATGATCTGGTTTGCATCCCCCTCCTGAAATGTCAAATACATGTTTTAAACCAGGTCAAAAGCAAACAGCACAAAGGCAGGAAGCAGAAAGCAATTTCTAATGAGCACAAAGCAAGGAAATTACCTCAAACTCGGGGCTCTCGCAGATGTGACGGTCGCTCAATAGCCGCCCCTCGAAGTTTTCAGATTCATGAAAATGCAATTGTCAGCAAATGCCGGAGTTGAATATTCTCTTATTCAGTTCGAGCTTACCTCAACAGGGATAGCGGGTGTCGAGCTACCAGAGGCCCGCGACCTTGAAGAACTGCCTCCTCATCCGGAACGAGAACTAGAAGGCATGTCCCCCGAAGACTGTGGGGTTCCCGCCTCGGGAACTGAATCATCCTGCAGAAGGAGAGTCAAACAGCAGTAATAAGCGCGGTAAAATGCATAGCGTCGAAATCAGAATGTGGCATTGCAGTCATTGGCAAAATGGCAGAATATCGGGCATTTTAAAAAAAAAAAAGCAGTAGCATATCAGTGTTTGATAGTGGTTTTGCAAAATGACAGCTAACAAGGAAGAAATTATCAAGCAATTTTGATGCAGAATCAATGAAATGTAAAATCAGAAATTAAAAGCGAGCAATGGCAGTATGTGCTCCAAACCAGTGAGCTTCACGGCCAATCCAGCAGCCACCGTCGGAGTAGCTCGCCAGAGCATCGCCGGCAGCCCGGAGTGCCGTAAGTGACCTGCGCATCCCTTGGCGTGCCCGCACTCCCCAATCCAGCAGCCACTGCACGGAGCAGTCCGTTGGAACCCGCGACAGCCGCGGCCAACCATCGCGCCCGCAGCCCGAGAGTCAGCCACCTCGCGGAAGCCCTAGCCGCTGCACTCCGGAACCCGCAACCACAGCCCGAGCTTGCCATTCCGCCGCTGCAACCCGGGCGGAACGGGCCTGCCGCTCCAGGTCTGTCGGGGACCACCAACTGTCGACCACCAGCAATGAAGAGCAGGGTATACAAAAGAAAAAAGAGGGGGAGGAAGAATCGGAACTTACCCTCACCGGCGAGCCGCGGTTTAGCCAGTCCTGGAGGGTTTGGTCCATGCCGCCGTCGACCGTGACGCCGCCGCAACCGCTCTGCACCACGTCGACACGCCTCACGCGCGCACCAGCCAGGAGCACCCCTTCCTCGCACTCCACGCGCGCTGCTGCTGCAAGGGCAGGAAACCACTGCCGCCGCTGTAGGAGGAGAGGAGGAGGAAGACGCAGCCTTCACGGGAAGAAAAAAGAGGATGGAGAAGAGGAAGAGGCGCGGGGTTTTCTTTGTTCATTTGGAGGAAGAATTTTATTTTATTCCGTAAGGCTCATGCTCAATGCTGGGGAAGGAAATAAAATGCATCAGCCTGAATAGTCAAGCAGCATGCAACTCTTTGCACAGCCATGCAGTCCCAAGCAGCAAGGAGAAATCTTGGCAGTTATGGTAGTTGGCCAGTGGGGCCCGCACGAGGAATAAGCCAAAGTGCAAAGTGCAAAAAGACCGTGACAATTGCGTTCCAGCCCTTGTCATTCCACAGCAAATACCAAGTGCAGAATATGCAGAGTCACAGCACGTAGCTCATAAATGCACCATGTGGGGTAATTTACAGAAAACCCCCTGCATTTTGTAAAATTGCAAATCAGTCCAGGAGGGGCGTAGAAAGTTTGTTTTAGGGCAAACATTTGTTGATAGTCAGCAGAAGCTCAAATGTCAGCACACAGTCACAGCACGTAGCTCACAAATGCACCATGTGGGGTAATCTGTAGAAAACCGCCTGCATTTTGTAGAATTGCAAATCAGTACAGGAGGGACGCAGAAAGTTTGTTTCAGGGCAAACACTTGTCAATAGTCAGCAGAAGCTCAAATGTCAGCGCACAGTCACAGCATATAGCTCACAAATGCACCATGTGGGTGATTTGTAACAAACCCCTTGCATCTTTGAAAAATTGCAAATCAGTCCCGGAAAGACGCAGAAAATTTGTTTCAGAGTAGACATTTGTCAACAGACAGCAGAATCTCAAATGTCAGTGCATAGTCGCATACAGCAACCAGAAAGTAGTTTGGTTGGGCAATTTGCAGTAAAGCCCAAAAATTGTGAATATTTGCACATAAGTCCTCACCTTTTGCAAACAGTTAGAAGAATCGCAGCAAACAAGAGATCCGAGCGTGCATCTCGACAAGAGTGTCAATCTCCGCACCGCAACCCCGACAATCAGCTCATTGCAGTTCCTTCTAGGGGAATAATCCTGGAGTTATCACTTTGCTTTCCAGGATCTCATCCTGAGCGGATAAGATCCTTTTGTCCCTTTTGATTTCCGCGGGCGCAGAATCCAGCTTGCTTGACTTTGACCGGGCGATCATTGTTGTTTGCCCCTTTGGATTTCCGCAGGCGCGGAATCCAACTTGCTTGACTTTGACCGGGCGGTCATTGTTGTTTGCCCCTTTGGATTTCCGTAGGCGCGGAATCCAGCTTGCTTGACTTTGACCGGGCGGTCATTGTCGTTTGCCCCTTTGGATTTCCACGGGCGCGGAATCCAGCTTGCTTGATTTGAACTGGCGGTCATTGTCGTTTGCCCCTTTGGATTTCCGCAAATGCAGAATCCAGCTTGCTTGACTTTGACCAGGCGGTCATTGTCCTTTGCCCCTTTGGATTTTCGTGGGCGCGGAATCCAACTTGCTTGACTTTGACCAGGCGGTCATTGTCCTTTACCCCTTTGGATTTCCACGGGCACGTAATCCAGCTTGCTTGACTTTGACCAGGCGGTCATTGTCCTTTGCCCCTTTGGATTTCTGTGGGCGCAGAATCCAGCTTGCTTGACTTTGACCAGGCGGTCATTGTCGTTTGCCCCTTTGGATTTCCGTGGGCACGGAATCCAGCTTGCTTGACTTTGACCGGGCGGTCATTGTCCTTTGCCATTTGGATTTTTGCGGGCGTGGAATCCAGCTTGCTGATCTTGATCGGGCAGTCAAGGTCATGTGCCCACTTTTTTGATCTTCATGGGCACGAAATCCTGCTTCTTGGCTTTGACCAGGCGGTCAGATGTCCTTTGCCTTTCCTAGGCTTTCCTTGGCTTTAACTGGGCAGTTAAAGTTCTTGGTTTCTCAGATTTCCTGGGGCAGGAAATCTCGTGGCTCGACCTTTTGACCCGATGGTCAAGGTCCTAGCCCCTTTCTCGGATTTCTTGGGGCAGGAAATCCCGTGGCTCGACCTTTTGACCCGATGGTCAAGGTCCTAGCCCCTTTCTCGGATTCGGATTTCCTGGGGCAGGAAATCCCGTGGCTCGACCTTTTGACCAGATGGTCAAGGTCCTAGCCCCTCTTCCGGATTTCCCTAGGCAGGAAATCCAGTTGTTTGACCCTCTGATCGGGTGGTCAAGGTCCCTTTTCTAGATTTTCGCGGGCACGGAATCTAGTTGTTTGACCTTTTGACCGGGCGGTCAGGGTCTTTCTTGTTTTTTTTCTTTTCTTTTTGAGTTTTCGCGGGCGCGAAATCTCTTTTGTTCGCCTTTGGTCCGTGCGGACCGGGCCTTGCTTGACAAATTATCCCTTGGTCATGCCCCCCTTTTTCTCTTTCTCGGGCTGGTACCCCCAACTACTCGGTTGACAACCGTCACGCTGTTAGGCAGCCGGTGTTGGCCAGGCTTATTTAGCTTGTCATATCCCGTCTCTTTGGATGATAACCTCATAATCCGGCTGATGAGTCCGACAATTTATCGTTGTCCTGCTAGTGTTTGCTTCTGTTTGTGTTTTCAGCATCAGCATTAGTTTCGCATCGACTTCGCGTTGGCTCTTGCATTTGCATCCTGCATTAGAATTGCATTCCCAGCATTTAGACCGGTAGGCGCATGCATTTGCATTTGCATCTAGCAACAAGTCATGACTTTCGGTGCATCTACCGGATAAGTGGCTTACTTCCTACAGCAAACACCATCCTTCTGTGACCTCAAAATGGGGGTATCTTGTCAACCCTGAGCATCGGTCTTGGTTCCCTTCGTCCCTCGACCTCGCTCAGGTTGGGGCATCTGTAGACACTTCGATTTTGAGGTAGTTCATTGATAAGGCTCCAATTGTTGCTTTGGATATAGTTGACCCTTGGACCAACCCTAAACCCGTAGCAAGCTTGCAGCCCAATCTAAAAATCATGCGAATAGGGGAGCACACCAACCTAGCACACCAACCTAGTACACCAAACCAGCACACCTACCTAGCACACCTACCTAGCACACCAACCCAGCACACCTACCTAGCACACCTACCTAGCACACCAACCTAACGCACTTCCCTAGCACACATAGGTGGCGCACTTATCCAGCGCACCTCCCTGGCGCACAAGGTTGCGACAGCTGGCTTTCCACCTTCCTTGGCTGTTACCTCTAGCAGCGAATGTGCCGTGGAATATTCCAAGCTCTTCGTCAGCGAGGCTCTTCTTATACCCGTAACTCACCCCTGAGAGTTCCCTAAAAAAGGACCCCCATAGGCACCCTTTTGAAGGGGATGAAATCTTGAGAGCTGAGAATCCTGTGCAAAAATCCCTATGCCCAGCCATTTCCAACTCTAAAAATCCGACCCTTGCACGAGCCTCTCCATCAGTCCAGCGGTTTATTGTCGTTCCCTGGAGCACCACCTTGCGTCCTAGAGCCTTCCAAAGCAACAAAGGTTTTCTTATCTCTGATATCGCGAAGAAGGAACACATCGGGAGGTAGGCATTCTACCTCCCCCCTTTATTTCTTAATACCATCTTAGAACTAAATAAAGCATGTTGAAACCATTGCGTATGATCTGGTTTATTCCATGTTTATGATGTTTTTCATGCCATCATGCTTGTTTTCCCATGCATATAATCTCCATGTTAATCCATATTTGCACTTCAAGCATGTAACCAACATGTGTTATTGCCCCATGTTTAATATTTTTACCACGCATCATGTATACTCTTGCACGTAAACGCATGCACATTTTATCAACATCTGCACATGTTTTGTTTTGTTTCATCTGGATCATGCTTGTTCTTGAATATTTCACACATTTGCATACATGAACCCATCAACTTGCTTTGGCTTCAAATACATTGTTTTCATAGTGATTCTTGACCCCTATGCACTCGTAACATGTTTTCCAGTTTTATCATGGCATAATCCTTCTAGCAGTTGCATAGATCCCCCTTGTATCTCTGCTGGGTGGGTTCTGGATCAGCTCACAGTCTGATCCAGAATCCTTGGGGCGCATATCCCTGTCGCACCAAACCTGCGCACCACTCTGGCGCACTCAGCAGGCGCACCAGATTTGTCAGGGATCGGTGCATTTGCATTAGCATCAGACATTCATGGCTTTATCGTAGAGTTTTAAGCTTACTTTCTTCCTGATTGATTCTCTGGTTTGCCGAGATGCCCCAGCACGTTTTCAGCTTTCGATCAAACTGTTTTCCATTTGTTTTCTCTGCTTTGTTATTCAGCTCCAGGCTGAATCTGGTAGACTGATTGCGCCCTACTCCATTGAGAGAATCATGTGCATCAATCCATGATCCAAAGGCTTGGCTGGATCATTGCTTCCTGTATCTAGTTTACATGGATTGAGATCTTGTGTGAGGCTTCAGGCCCTTGAGCTCAAGGTCATTGCATTTGCATTTTTAAATCTTTTAAAGCCTGTTTTCCAAGTTTCTCCAGAATGATTCTGCTGCATGCTTTTCCAGAGTACGCCCTCTGATGTTTTGCTTTGCTTTGCTTTCTGTTTTTACCTCTGCATACATTATTGGCCCACCTAGACGCACATAGGTGGCGCTCCAGACTGACGCACTAGTCTGGCGCACCAAACAGGCGCAGTGGCCTGTTTCCAGTAGCACACTACATGTTTGTCAAACGTTTTACTTCCTTTTTCGACTCGATTTGCTTCTGTTTTTTTCTTCATCTGATTTTCTTCCTGGTTGCATTAGGAAGGCACATCTCTGTTTCCAACAGTTTTCCTCCACCTTAGCTTGCATTTAGGCATATAGTAAGCAAGGATGATAAATCGCTCAAGATATTAGATCCCTGATCTTATTATGCAATACTTGCATCAACTCTTGGCCCGGCACACGAGCGATATTTCTGAGCATTAAGATACACCCCTACACATCATGCACCTACTAGCATAAGGCACTAAGCATAGCATGGCATATCACCCTCGGGCGTACAGCAAAAGGCTGAAAAGCCGACATTTCATTTGCAA
>JAMKQA010017245.1:0-10491 GCA_024699735.1 Posidonia australis | reverse complement strand
GGGGGAGGGAGAGAGAGAGAGATGGCTTGAGAAAGGGTGGAGGAAGAGATCGCCGACGTTGCGTCGTCGTCTCGAGTAAGTGCGGAGCATGCTGTGGAGGAGGTGCACTGGTTGCCATGTCACCGTCGGAGTAAGGTATACGCCTTGTAGGCTCTCTATTATTTTTCAAATTGGATTCCTAGGTACATGATAGTGTGATTGTGATGTGTGGTTGGTTGGAAAATTTATTCAGCATTTATGGTGGTTTTGTAACACCAGTAAATTCATTTTGCAATTTTTTACATTTTTGTGAATTTATTCTGAGCAGGTGTTACTGTTCTGAGGCCCATTTTGTGTGATCTTGTGGCTTTTGAGCTTGGACCTCGTGGGCTAGCTGTTGGTTGTGTGTTTCCTGTAATTATCCTTATGTGGTTGACACTGTGCGTGTGGCATTGTGCTTGTGAGTTAGTGTGTGTGCTAGTTGTTGGGGACAAGTGGTTGTACTGCGCGGAGGGCGTGTGTGGCTCGTAGGTGAGGCAGAGTTGGTGAGCATGCACACGTTCACCTTACTCCTTGCGTAGTTTTTAAGCCCAAGACATCCTCCCCATGCAGCAACTCCATCTCCCTCTTTTCCCGCCTGTCTTCCTTCCTTTTTCGAGCACACCTCTACCTCCACCGCCTTTTTCTCCCTCCCTCTCTCTCCCTCCACACATTCTCTCTCCCTCCACGCACTCTCTCTTGTCTCTCCCACTCACTCCCTCTCTCCTTCTCTTTTCCCCCTCCATTTTTCCTCCCCTGCTTGGTGTACCTAAGGACTAACGACAGCGTGTGGCGCCATGCGGTGACGCCTAAAGCTCTGGGGAGTTGCCCATAAGTCAAGAGAGTCTCGATGTGGGTCGAAGTTGCCAGAGACGCCAGTGGTTGCGGTAGTCGGCCGAAGTTGTCTTCGGATCGTCGGAGAGCGTATTAAGGTACACACCTCACCTCCTATAATAGAAAGCAAGAAAATAGTAGAAATGCTTAGGATGCATGTAATATAGGCTAAATTTAATGTCTTGAATTTATTGTAAATTTATGGTGAATTAATTGACATTTATGGTGGTGGTTACGTTTTAGGTCCTTTTGACACCTATTGCTTTGTGATTGTATTGCATGAGCTGTAGTGTATGGATTTTAGTTTTGTTTGTATGGATTTGGAGTAAACTCGAGGGTCTACATATGTTTTATGTGGATTTTATTATGGTTGTTCGGTAGGTCTGTCCTTCACTCCTATTTGGGAGAAGAGCTAGACAGAGGTTGGAGCTGTTTTCTGGTTTTGCAGAAAACAACATACCAAACCATTTTGGTATGCCGTTTTCTGTCAGTTTGGTCCTCCTGGCCCTAGTTCGGTCAACTGAATCCCTTCGGTCTGCCATTCCATGCCTTGAGTGTTGATCGTTGGACCTAGTGTATGGATTTTAGTTTTGTTTGTATGGATTTGGAGTAAACTCGAGGGTCTACATATGTTTTATGTGGATTTTATTATGGTTGTTCGGTAGGTATGTCCTTCACTCCTATTTGGGAGAAGAGCTAGACAGTGGTTGGAGCTGTTTTCTGGTTTTGCAGAAAATAACATACCAAACCATTTTGGTATGCCGTTTTCTGTCAGTTTGGTCCTCCTGGCCCTGGTTCGGTCAACTGAATCCCTTCGGTCTGCCATTCCATGCCTTGAGTGTTGATCGTTGGACCCAGTTCGGTTGACCGATCCATTTTGGTCTGCCGAATCAGGGATTTTTGGACGACCGATTTGGATTTCGGTCTACCATTTTGGTGTCCTGAGTCTAGTTTGGTCGATCGATCCAATTCAACATGTCGAATCAGGCCTGAGTTGTTTTTATAAAAGTGATTTCTAGGGGTTTTCCGGATTGATTTGTTTTGTCCATTTGAGATGGGATTGTAGGCCATTAGTTGTGGTCTTTTTGGACATTGATGCGCTAATTTTGTAGAGATTTTGGAAGAGTTTTCCAAAGATATAAAATAATTTTGAAAATGGTTTTCAAAGGAATGATATGGCCTATTTGGAAATGATTTTCCTGGTTTTCTGTGTATGGGTCAAGAGATCGTGGGCCATGCTGTCTAGACCAAGGAGTGTGACGACACTTATCGGATGGTCGAGCATGTTACCCAGGTTGAGGTCGAGGGTTGAGAAACCTGAGGTAGAGATTCGTTGGGTTTTGGAGGTATAAGACTCTTTGACTGTTGTTTCGAGACTAAGGTTGTGATCTATAGGTTGAGGTGTTTTATAGCATAAAGGGGAGGTATGACACTTCTACTGTTGCCATGAGCACTGAGGTTTGGGTGTTGTCGGGTGTAGAGGTATGAGACTCCCTTCTGAGTACTGTATGGAGGATGCCGTGATAAGACGTATCTTGTGATGGCCAGTGTAGGTGGGACATGTGCCCCTTAGTTGGTAGCGTCCTGAAAGACATGACTGCCGTTCTAGGTGGGATTGGCTTTGTGAGTATTCTCTAGGCAAAAGAATCACGGGACGAGGTCTCTCCTGCACAGGATAGTGTCATCGTAGCAGTGCAGTGCACCTTGGTAGCTGCTTGTAGCTAGAGTTGGTTGCTGAACGCAAGACTTCCTTACTTATTATGTGTAGTTTTGGACATTGAGGGCCTTACTTGTATTTTAGGCTAGTAGAACCTTTGCCTGTTTGGTTTGACTAGTGTGGGTCGTGTTTCTTGTAGTTTGGGCTTGGTAGGGCTTTGTTTCGGAGTTTTCAGCCTGTTAAGGCTAAGCTGCTTGTTTTTGGTGGTTTTGGAGAAAATGATTGCAAAATGGTTTTAAAGGAAATTTATTATAGTTTTGTTTTCCGCCATTTTGTGGGATGCGTGCTGGGTGACTTTTGTCACTCACGTTGTTTCTCATGATTTTATGTTACAGGTGCAGGCGAGCAGGTGGATTTTGCATAGTACACATAGTTTGGAGTTTCGTAGTCACATAAACAGGTTCCTGGTTGTTTAGATAGTACTATTTAGCTTTAATTTTCTGTAATTTAATTTGTTTAAATTATTGTGGAAATTAGGAACATTACTGGTTTTTAGGCCATTAATGGTCGTCTTTATTGAGTTGAGGTGAATAATACTCCTATGTGATTTTTTTGATGATTTCTTGTGATCTACTCAACAGATCTTTGTGTTTTTTGTTCCAAATCGTAGATCATCTTGAGATTTTCATTTGGTTATGTGGTTTGTGTTGTTTGGTTGTTTTTGCAAGGTCCTACCTTGATTTCCATTTTGGGGCAATTTTGAGTTACCCTGTTTTCAGGTTTTGCGATTGCCTGATTTAGAATACCAATTTAATTCGGTATGCCGATTTTGCGATCGGTTTTGCCCTGAGCCTAGGTGTTGACATACTAAATTGGTTTGATACACTAAATGGGTTCTCAGGTTTGGGTTTAAGTCCCTAGTCCGGTCGACCGTTGGATTTCGGTTAGTCGAATCAGGCCCTGAATCTGTTTTTGAGCATTTTAGGATGGGTTTTAGGTAAGTAAATATTGTTAATTAATAGATTAGCCTTGTAGGTGATTGTGAGATATAAAGGATTAAGATAATCATTAGAATGATTGTAGGGATTACCTAAAATAGATTAACAAGAATTCCTTGAGTGTTGGTAGATTAAAAAACTATACGACTTAATAATACTAAGTCTCTCCCTCGATGGTTTAGAACGGACAATAGGGATTATGACGTCATCCCTAGGTTTAGATATTGGGTTAGTTTAGGTATGATGCACTGAATGAGGTATTCAATGGCAATGTTCTAGGTGTTCGACTCTAAGCTAGTTGTGACTTCCGAGGGACACGAGTCAGTAGACGTCTTACACTTTGGCATCATAACTTAGAGTTCTAGGCGTGGTTTTGTGTGGCCAAGAAACCTAAACATCTGGCCGACCTTCAGGGATAGGAAATATCTCAAGGGTCATGAGTTGCTTGCTTAGGATGAGGTCTGCATGTTGTAAGATTCCTTCTAGGTGATCCTGATCCCAGATGGGGTCATGTCTTTGCCTTGGTTTTGAGTAGAGTTTTGGAGTATATGATTTTAAATGATTTCGGAAAAATGAATGTTGAGAATGATATTCCCAAGGTTTTGGAAAGATTTTTTGGAGGTCAAGATACTTAAGTTCTCAGCCAACCTTTAGGGATGAGTGATACCAAGAAACCAATGCTCTCGGTCGACCTTCAAGGATGAGTGATTCCCCTAGGGTCGTGAGTTACTCGCTTCGGTTGAGATCCCAGTGGTGTTGTTGAGTTTTGTGGGTTGTAGTTCAGGGAATCGTCTGGGTGTGAGGGTACGACACTCCTATAGTCCCAGGTACCTAGGTGAGGACGTTGAGAGAGTGTATGCTATGGTGTTGTCCTTAGACAGAACGACTTGCCTAGTTGGGATGAGCAACTTTCCCATGTGAGTTAGCTTTTGAGGGTCCTACAGGTGGTGGGACGCCGAGAAAGGCAGACTCCTCCACAAGGTGGTTGTTCGTAGTAGTGTATTGCATTTCAGTGGCTGCTTGTGGCTAATGTTGACTACTTGACATTGGACAGTATGACACACTATTGCTTGTAGTTGTGGTGGCATCTGTGTGGCGTGGTGCTTTGTGCCAGGGTGGCATTGTTTGAGGTAGTTACGTCAGAGTGGCATTGTGGTTTTGCTATGCCCTAATTCAGAGAATCAGACTCCAATTTAGAGGAGATTGTGGTGTGGTGCCTATGTGGCATTGGTGTTGTGTCGATGTGACATTGTGTTTTGAAGCAATGACTTCGTGGCTTTGATGTTTTTGCTTTGGTCTAGAGAGGACCGTGTTGTACAAAGTAAAGACTTTATGGCTTGTGTTTTGTAGTTGTTGTGGGTGTATTGTTTGCAATTGTGAACATTTAGACATCGTTGGTTGTTTGGTTGGTGCATATAGTGCATGGAATTAGCCTATGTGGTTTTTTGACTTGTTTTGGAGAGAGTGGCCATCTCGAGTGTGTATAAAGGATTTTAAAAAAGCATGTAAGTAGTTTTGAAAGGAAAAGAAAAGAATAGTTTTCTAGGTTTTACTGCTTGCTGGGTAATGATGAGTTGCCCTATTGTGATGTTGCGACATCTAGGTAAGATGCCTATGTTTGGTTGCCTTCGGCGTTGTTTGCTGAGTTGTTAGATGAAGTATGTGTTGAGTGACAGGTTTGAGTAGTCACTCATATGTACTTATTTTGTGATTTTGGTAGGTATAGGAATAGGAGTTGGTTTTTAGTCAGTACACATAGGAAGAGTTACATTGCCATACATCAGGGATTCTAGTGAGTTTGTGGTTTAGTTTTATTTCAATTATTTATTTCTGCTGAGCGTACTTAGACTTAGTTGCATATTTAGTGTAATTGTAATTGCTAAAGAATAATAATAAAAATGAAAATATGTAGTTAGATTTGAGAGGTAGCAACTTGGAGGTTATTATAATTAATTATTAATTATTTTTATTTATTTAATCATATATTTCATTGGAATCATATTATAATTATAACTTTCAATGTTTGAATAATTAATAATCAAAATCATATCAATCATGACATCATGCCAATAAAATAATCAATAAGGATTTATTTGAATAATCATCTTAACTTTCATTGTTTGAACAATAAATTATTCATAACCATAACCACAATTTTTTTTAGTTTCCTCTTTTAAACTTTCACTCTTTGTTAAATTTTCAATAACCTCCTCTCTTCCCTCTATTTATGATGCTTGCATGGTATTTCACCCTTTTTTATCTTTTCCAAATTATAAATTCTTCTTGCATATTTTGTTCAACATAAACTTCTCTTTCCTACAAAAATTGTCATGGAACATATCGATGAGAGAAAAAATACGTGATGTAGTAGGGGTTGAAGTGAAAAACGAAAAAGAAGAAAGAAGTAGAAACCAATATGTATTCTCTTTTAAAGAAAGAAAGGGTAACTAATAAATAATATTTTTTTTACATCATATTTCTTCTTGCTAACTTCGATTTCCGTTTTCTTCTACACTTCTTCTTCTTTCTTTTGCTAGCTTTTTTTCCCTTCTTACTAGCATCTTCTTTCTTATTACTAGCTTCTTCTTCTTTCTTCTTAACCGCTTATTCTTCTTCATCATTTTTTTACTAACTTCTTCTTGCTTCTTACTAGGTTCTATTTATTATTCTTCTTCTCCAATGCCAATACTCTCATCATCCGTCTTGACTTGGTTGCTACAAAGTTAAAAAAAAACACTTTCTTTTGCTTTACACCAAGAAATTGTAACAACTATAATATGAGTTGTTTTCATTCTTATTTTTTAGAATTTAAGATTAAAGTTTTTGTGTAAGATACTTTTTTTTAGATATTCATAACAAGCTAATATATTCTACATTTGTAAACATGTACATAATTTCTTGTGTTTTGCATATATTACCATGATGTATCATGTTGTTGATATTAGTAAATATAATTGTTTGGGATATCGTTGACATGAAGCTTGATTTTTTAGCATAAGCCACTAACACCAACAGTACAATATATAATTTATCATAATTTCCTAAAAAGATACACTTTACATTACACATAATAGTCTTCTTTCCTCATATTTTTTATTTCTATCATTTTTTTTATTTTCTTTGGTATATAATATTAATTGCAGTTGACTTATAATTTAGTTCAATGTTCAAGTATCTTCCACTCAAATCTTCCTTCTTTTCCTAATACTTCACAATGTTTTCAAACCAAACCTACTTTTTATTTCTAGAAGTACTAACCAAGCTCATAAATAATTTATTTTCAATCTTTGGTGGTAGGATAGTATATTCTCCTCTTTTTATAATAGCATCCATAAGGTTGAGGAGATGAATTTCGTACAATTGCATGTAGGATTTTCTTTTGAGAAAACTATGATGGTATGGTTTTTGATTGCGGTCTTTTTATTCAATTGGATCAATAATTGGTAGACTAACACACCAATTAGGACTTTAAATTAGTGTTACAGGACACTAACATTAGCATAATATGAGGAAACGAAAATGCAAGACATGTGTTTGTAATTTGTTTGAAGTTTGATATATTTATACATAGATATAGATATATAGGTGTATCAAATCTTAATTTGTAAGAGGTCCACTTTCTCTTAAGACGTACATAATCATTTTATTATTTTAACATGTCGTGAGATTATGTATTGTATGATTTTAAAATTAAGGCCATCAAAGTAGAAATTGTTAAAAGTTAAGGACACTAAAGTGTATGATTTTAAAATTAAGACAATCAAAGTAGGTAAAAGTTAAGGATATCATCAATTTAATTACTCTAGGCTAAATAACTCCCATTGAAAATCCAATATTCAAAAGAATTTTTATTTCAATACTAAAGGTTTTGGAAGTTTGTCTGTTTGATATGGGTTCATTTAGATCCAGTTTCCATAAAAAGTCTTCCAAATGTACATGTCTATAAAGTGTTTTCTTTCATTTCCTAATAAGATTACTATATGCATATAGAATAAGAAATTAACTTATAAAGAGTCACATAGTGTAGCCTTAAAATATGAGCATTTTCGTATTGTTTTTGTTGACTTAATGAGTTTAATCTTGATTTTAATGATAACAAAATATATTTATATATTAACTCTTCTTAATAGGTTAAGAAAGAATTTTTGTAAACCTTGGAAAAATAGGGAGGCAAAATGATTCATGGAGCTTCAATGAAAATTCAAAGACTTGTAATTTAACTCCAAATATGTAACCTATTTGTATTATGTTTGAGTTGTAATATATCTTTTGTAAAATCCCCAAGAATCATGAAGAAGTGTCCTAATTAACCTTAGAGTACCTTAGGTTGGAAGTATTTAGGTCCGTGAGCAACTACTTTGAGAGGATTCGTAAAAGTTACAAAATCATGGAAATAGTGAATACAAAATTTTAGTATAAAACAATCTACCGAATTTACTCTATGTAGTAGACAAACTGCGAAACAATTCGGTCTACTAAATTGACTTTGATTGACTGAACTTCTAGCCAATAGCAATGATGTTTGCTTTGCCTTCTAGGAGCACATATTACATAGATTTGTTCGTATTTCTCTCCCATTACTACACCTATAAAACATCCTCTCCACTTGGAAAAAAACCATCTCCACCAATATCCAAATCCAAAACATTATTTGAGAACTTTCAAGTTCACATTTTCTTTATCTACAAAGGCTACAAGAGTGATCTCATTTCCAAGTTCAAAAGGCTCTCATTTTCATTCTTTAAGGGATTCTAGGAGGTAGAAAATAGTTGTAAATCTTCATATTTCATGCTCATCTCTTTTTAGGTTGTGAGAAGGAAAATTATGATTTTTGTGGAGATCTTGGCAAGGGTTGTCAAGGATTAAAGACGGATCTTGGCCCAATAATAAGATCGTTTAAGGATATTCTCGATGAGTGGAGTAGACCAAGGAGGTCCATTGTAAGTCTTCCGTGTTCTCAATTTCTCTCATCTCCATCTTTGCATGCTTTTACTTTGTCTTCAAATATCATTTCCACTTGCCAACATTGATTAAATAGCTTTTGAATTACCTAGGTTATTGGTGTTAATCATCTTTGGTGATTTTTGTTGTTAATCCTCAATTCAACTCTCTCTCTCCTCCTTTAAAGGTGCTTTAAAATTCTTATGTTTGTTATCAGAGCAAAATTCTCGAATCTTTGACTTTACCATCATTCAGAGATTCCATATTCTAGAATTGTTGATGAACAATCTATTTCTAGACCTCCATTGTTTGATGGCAGTAATTATGCCTTTTGGAAACGTAAAATGATCATATTTTTTAAATCTATTGATTATAACTTATGGCATATTGTATTTAATGGTTATAATTTATTTAAGAAAGATTATAAGGATTTTTTTAGTCAAAAAAAAGTAAGCTTTATTAAGATAAGGAGGTTAGAAACACAAAGGCTACAAGAAGATTTAGAAAAATCTAAATCTTAGAGTACTCAAGGGAACACGCTCCCCTATTATTCTATAATAATATTCCTTAAAACTCCAATCACAGCAACTATAGTAGGACGACATATGTGCAAGGAACACATTGTCTGAACATCTTCCACCTTAAATCCCGAAAACTTGACCCTTGCAGTAAAAAAGAGAAAGGAGTAGGAATCTGTTTGAGTACTCAACATAAATCTCGTAATTCACTACCAAGAAAGAAACTCCTATTGATGGAATCCCCCATCTGTCTAGGTTGCATAGACCACACCATTCCCTTGGTAGATCACAGAAAGAATGATAAGTTGTGTTCTTTTTCAAGTCCCCTCCCAATTTTGCCAAATAATCAGCAACAAAATTACATTCCTTGTGGCAATGAGAAAAAGTAATAGAACCAAATGTGGGATGTCTTTGAATCAACTTCAGCCATTTGCTACATTTCCATTGCACCGAGGCCTTACCTGTAAGCATCAGAATAATAACCTGAGAGTCCGATTCAACATGAGAGAGAGCAATACCTGCGTGACTACATTCACTGATGACATCCCAAACGGCCCTCATCTTAGCCTCGTTATTAGTGATGTTACCATAATAATTAGAGAACCCCAGAATGATGTTACCAGCTCTATTCCGAACAATACCCCTACCTCCAATTGAAATAGGAGAACTAGAACCATCTACATTCCCTTTCAGACCATGCATTAGATGAATCCAATGTAACACCACATACCACCACTCAAGAGTAGGAGGAATCTGAAAATGATTTGAACTTTTTTCCAAGAACACAGTTGCAATCGGAGATAATATAAAAAAGAATAGTATTATGAGACTTCACCTTTTCAGAAAACCTTCGATAGCACCTCTCCCTCCAAATATGCTAAACTAGAAAACCTAGGATAATGCCCAAAAGAGAACTTCTATAACTCAAGGAATTTACATTATCAAACCATCCTCTAATAGTAGAAAAAAGGTTAGATGAAAAAGGAGCCTGCAAAAGGTTTGCAAAGAAGCGCCACAAATATATAGCAATATCATTGTCAAAGAGAAGATGCTCCACTGTCTCAACCTGAGCAGAAACACAACAATTGCAACAGGAAGCCAAGCTAATAGACTTTTCCTAAATACGAGAATCCACAGGTGTGCCTTTCCAACTCAATCTCCATAAAAAAATATACCTTGGACAGTAGGAGATCAAGCCAAATAACCTTAGCATAGCCACATTTTTTACAATTCATATGAAGCTTCAACAGAGCACTTTTAATCGAGAAAACCCCACTAGCATCATGCAACCATACCAACTTATCCCTCTCTCCATCATGATCTATCAGTAATTCTTGAAGAGCCTTCAAAACAATAGGGCCTACAACAGGGTCACGAAATATATCCTGTAGAAACAGATCCCTATGATGGAAGACGCCAAATACAGAAACACCCAAGACCATATCGTTGGAGGTCATCATCTTTTCAGAGAGAACTCCTAATGGATGCCATTTATCCATCCAAAAGGAGCTATTACCCTTCTCAA
>JAMKQA010017243.1:0-11003 GCA_024699735.1 Posidonia australis | reverse complement strand
AAACCACGCACAGGAACACGCAAAAAGAAGCCAACCCACGAGGTCCAAGCCCAAAAGCACCAAACCACACAATGGGCCTCGGAACAGTAACACCTGTCCAGGAAAATAAAATTTATAAAATGTAAATAATTACAAAGTGAATTTTACAGGTGTTACATGACATGAACATGGTACGATATAATCATGTTCGGGTTTACCTTTATATGTTGTGTGTACTTATCGTTTTAAACCCGCCAGTCCCGATAATTGAACGAGTCATTTTCGTGTTAACGGTTTATACATGATAAACACACATGCATACACAATTAACCAATACATGAATACACATATAGCACATGTTAAGTACACATTATTATTATCATGTACTTATCATGTCATGTCGTGTTGGCATAATATTGTGTTGTGTTTGTGTCTGACTTTTTTTTACACAAAAAATAAATGGTCTTTCCATGTTTGCTATTTAACTATTATGTACATGACTTGATACGATATAAGAAGTACACGACATGATACGACTGTGTGATCTAGTTATATGTATTCTTTCTATCGACATAAACACAAGATACGACAAAGGTACAGTTGTATGTTACATTTAATATCATAGAAATATTAAATTACAATTCTAAGTTTTCCTCTCTTTTAATTGTATATGACATACATCAGCTATTTAAGTGCACACTAATGGACCAAATAAACTAAATGGGTCAGTACCGAGAGGGCCTAATAAAGCATATGTGCCAGCATGAAAAAGATGAGGACTTCCATACGTTGCTAATGGAAACACCGGTTTGGAAATAAATCGGTTGAGATTTGGTACTTAATGCAAAGAGAAGAACAGGTCTATAAATTAATTGGTTTGGGACTGGTAGTGGACACATCATTTAACAAGCCACACAAGGCTTATGGTCCTTTATCTTCTTCTTTAGAACTTTAGAAAGAAACCATAAATCCTAACACGACGAGAAGAGGTAGGGGTCTCAAATGCTCCAATAAAGATGGGCACGATGTTGTGGTGCACTGTGTATATACGGGATGGTATCAATGTTTTAAATGTCGATTTCGTGTTGAATTTCGATTAGTTGAAAAACAAACACGTGTTGGCAAAATGTTGATATGTCAGTATCGTATTGGTGGAAAAACAATAAAAAAAATCACATTTGTTTAGAAAATTTCAATGTTAGTATCGTGTCGGAGTCATATCGGTAAATTGAAAATTAGACACATGTCGGTGAAATTTCGGTGACACGCGTCGACGTTTGGTACTATGGATTTTTCAATGCTTCCATGTTGGGTTTAGTCAATAATTCCAATTTGATACAAGTTTAAATTTTTTGGGAACTGGTGGGAATATACCTATATCCGTGTCGTATTATATTCATGCAGATGCTTGGGTGTAAGGTATCCGATCTGGGTATGACAGGTCCTGACAATCTTGTTGCTATTCTAGGTTTTTGCTTGTATCCAATATCTTGTAGCAGATTTTGGTTTTTTATCCTAAGACATATAGCGTGATGGACAATTTAGCACAAATTTTATGGTATTTTATTTCCAAAAGTTGCGAGAATTTTACTGAATTATAAGCAGCTATAGCTCATAAATTCATTTAATTTTTCAGCTTTCTCTTTCTTGGTTCTAGTATCCTCTGTAAAGAGTTTCCAGGCTGTTTTGAATAACATATTAGATGGTCTACTTGCAAAAGATGATTTCTTTCCTTCAGGAATGATGATTCTGGAAGGAATCCAGTAGGATTTGCATCTCAATTACAGAATCTTGTCAATGCGTTGGACACCTGCTTTGATGCCAAATTTGTGGAAGATTTTATGTCAGGTTTGAAACAACATGATCACACTTCTTTTTTCAAAGTCTTTTTAAATGTATGATTGTGTCGATTCTTGCAAAAATGTGGATCCCGCTGATGTCTTGTTCCTTGATCGTAGACAGTTGAAAACCCAGGTTCTGACAACTTGGGATCATCAAATTCTATACCACCTCCAACAGTGATAGATCGTGTGCTCAAAGATCTTTTCCATGAGGGTAATTTCTAGGACTTGACAGTTTTCTTGATTTAGTAACTAATGGTTACTCTTGGTTCACCTTTATATTCTGTTTCTTTATCTAGTTAGCTATTATATTTGGTTTCTTGTCATTCTTTGCTGTGCATCATAATGTTTCATACTTTATAAAAATATTGTTAAATTACTTGATTGGACATATTTTCTATTTCCAAAGGAATCGGCAAATGAAAGCAGAAACAACTGTCCAACAGAGAAAAAGACCCATTCAGAAACATCCTAGAAAGCCATTCCTTGATGTAAGCATCTGAATCATCCCATTTACGGCACACAGGAACCATATATCACCACAGTAATCACCCTCTTACGGAGGTCAAACAGCACTAAAGCTTACATTTTCAAAAATGGGCGATTTCTTTCCATTCATATATCCAAATGCATCACTAGAGGAAGTACCAATTAAATATTTTTGTTTGACTCAAAATAGATTGAAGTGATACCAAACAGCCCCAAACTTCTTACAACACCATGAATCACCTTCCAACACTAAACCACTATGCAAAAAACAGTCCTACCAAGGAGTGTTTTTTAGCAACCTCTAAAAAGATGGAACAAGTCCTCTTCCATCAAAACACAGAACCATACCTGCCTACAACATGCCGCCTCTCCTCCTGAGTGTCAATTCCATTAAAATCCCACAGCAAAAATGGAATATCCCCCATCCACACATCCATCTAGAAACAAATGCTATGATTGCAGCCTGGTTGGAGGTTACAGTAGCTTTGTGAGGATTGAATAGATCTTATCACTAGGACTCTATGATGGAGGGTTTTCTATTTTGTACTAGTTCTTCTGGTTGTTTTTCTTTTTCTGTCCTCTCCTTATCTTCTTGATTAGGTGTTTGCTTTTGTTTTTGATCTTTTTTCCTTCTTTTTTAATAAATTCTTTTTTGTCGACTGCTCCAAAAAATTGCCGGATTCCTTACTCAAAACATCATCCAAATTCCTGAATATTTATAACATTGATGAATGATGACAAAGCTAAATATGTAAACATCCACCACAAGTAATCTTATCTAAAATAGAAACAACTGTTTTTGATAGAGATTCTAGTTTGCACTGACTTAATCTCTTGAACATGAGAAGGATCATGTAATCGTTTTTTTAAAAGTAAGTCACATGAAAAACATCATGCATACTTGATAACTTAGGTGGTAGTGCTAGCTGATAAGCTACAGCTCCAACCCTAGCTCGTATTTCAAAAGGGCCAATGTATCTTGGATCATAGTTTTAAATGTCGATTTCGTATCAGGCTTCGATAAGTTGAAAAACAGACATGTGTCGGGAAAATATCGGTATGTTGGAATTGTGTCGGTGGAAACACGGTAAAAAAAATTTACATTTGTTTAGAAAACTGCCATTTCGATATTGTGTCGGAGTCGTATCAGTAAATTGAAAATAAGACATGTGTCGGTGAAATTTCGGTGACACGCATAGACATTTGGTACCATGTCTTGGATACAACTTCCATACTTTTACAAAATTTACTAGTCTTTTATCGGTGACCTTTACGAATACTTTATCACCAACAACAAACTTTCCTTCAAACATTTGTCGAGCTCTTTTATGTACTCTGAGCAACTCGTAGCCCTTCATGAATAAGTTTTACTTTTTCCAGTGTTTTGTTGCATGTGTTCAGATCATAATATTTTTCTTTTGCCCCCCTCAAACAAACATAATGGAGACCTAAACTTCCTTCGATATAATGTCTCATAATCTGCCATTCCAATGCTAGATGGGTAACTGTTATTATGTAAATACCATCAGTGGCAATTAATTATCCCAACTACACTTTCAGTCTATATGTTACAAGCCCATAAGTATGGTTTTCTTTGATTGATCTTCTGTTTGAGGATGGAATGAGGTATTGTAATCCAGTCTAATCCGCATGCTTTTCCAAAATCATGAAGTAAATCTAGAATGTTTATCATAAACAATTGTTAAGGAATCCCATACAACCATTTAATTTCCTTAATATACAACTTTACTAGATCTTTTGGTATGCTGACTATTTTGACTGCCAAGAAATATGAAGATTTTGTAAACCTGTCAACAATTACCCAAATTGCATCCTGTCATTTTTGGGTTGTAGGCAAACATGTTATGATATCCATTGCAACATGTTCCCATTTCCATCTGGAATTGGAAATAGCTGCAACTTTCTAGCTGGCCTTTGATGTTCTACTTCACTTGTTGACATACCGGATACCTTGAAACACATTCTATAAATTTCTTCTTCATATTCCTCCATCAATAATTATTCTCGAGATCCCTATACAATTTTTGTTGTGTTGTGAGGGATTGATTGTAAAGTAAGAATGATGAGGTTCTTGAAGCTGTTGGCATTTCAATTAATTGACATTTGGGACACACAGTTTACCTCGATACCTTATTACATCACCATCACCAAATTTTTTTGATAACCACCATCAGTCCATCTCCAATTTCAGAATCTGTTGTTGCCTCTGATAGTGCCCTCTCCTTAATGAATAGTAAATAAGAATCTTGATTTGTGCATCTGTATTTCTTTGAATCAAAAGTTGTTGCACCCTAAAGCTTGCAACCACCAGAGAAGGGATTTTTATCACTGTTAGTAAACTATTATAACAGTCTCTGGTCTCTATTCAACCGTTATACGTGCAATTGTTCTTGTTGATTTCCTACTTAAAGCATCAACTACTACATTAGCTTTGCCCGAAGTACTGAATACTACAAACAATTCTTTAGAAGATTAAACCACCTTCTTTGACTCACATATGGTACATCCCAGCCAAACAAATACTTTGAGCTTAGGTGGCTTGAGTCTACACAGATTGAGTTCTGTTAATATAGCATTATATACTCAAGTGGTGTTGGAGATTTGTAAGGGCCGTAAGACAACGTATGGTGCTCCATCATAAGGAGTAAATACTAATGGTCTGTTGAAGAATTCATGTGGCAGAAGTGGGATCTGGGCCAGCAACAGGAGTGTGCTGTCTGGAAAGGAATATTTGGATTAAGGAAGTTATTTTTAAATAAAAGAGCTTTTCTTTAGTTTTTTGCTGACATGCCACAAGAGGCAACTATGTGCACTTACGTAGTGCAGGCGAGTGGAGAGGAGGTTTCAGACTTTCACGGTCTGGGATATTACTATGAGGAGGAATCTGAAAGAGGAAGAGGATGGGAATTGATATATCATTAACTTCCAAAATGTATAGATCCTTGACATTCCTGTTAACGATCCAGGACTAATTAGTTCATAATAACCTCAAATCTAACAACCAGTTCGAAATGTTTAAGTTGAAGTTGATATGATAGTTAAGCTTGGTCTTTATTTAGCCCCACAAACTTCTCTTTTTAAGCAATGCGAGACTAAATTTTGAGATGTTACATTCCTTGGACAAACTGGATGATAAGATGGATGGACTGACAATTGATTTGGAATGCCAAGAGTTCTCTGAGAGTCTGATGCTTCATGTGGGTGTTCAGCCACCGGTTGGTCACAAAGTTTGACAAAATAAATGGCTTCCAACAGCTTCAAACTGTGAGCTTTGTGCTGCAGTAATCTCTCTAGTGCTACTTTCTTTAGTGAAACATGTATTAATGCTTTTGGATTCTTTTCTTAATGTGGAAGTCATAATAACTGTGCTGGTTGTGCATTGGCTTAGGGAGTTCAATCTGCAAACATATTTGATTAGTTCTAAACTTCTAGTTCTTTTAAATGTTGTTTTAATGGTTATTATATTGGTTATTGTTAGAGTTAATTATGTGTGTGTGTTACTTCTTTATGGTTAAACGGGTTATTAGATATCTATTTGTCTAGGGTATCTAATCTCCCTATATATATGTAACTTCACATCCTTAATAGAATTAATTCTCCTTTCTCTCCAACTCTCTTCACATGGTACCAGAGCACAGAAAACTATCGTGAATATTCAACGCTAGCTTCTGTCGGCTAGCCACCAGCCCGTTGCCGCCTGAGACACCTCTGGCCGCCCCTTCCGTCGCCGTCTGGCCCTCCCTAGCCCTCCTTTGCCGCCAACATCCCCTCCTCAGGCCTCCCCAGCCGCCGGCGTCCCCTCTAAGGCCATCTGGGCCCATTGTCGAGGCCTTTCAGGCCACCATTGGTGCTGTCCAGGGGTCACCGGTGCATGTCCGTTATTCCCTCCTAAATGTCTGATAGGGCAGTCCGGCCCTTCCTGTACGGTAGTTTGACAGGTTAGGCCATGTTCTAGGCCTTATTCAAGCCTCTGGTCTTCGTTGTGTGTGGATACATTACATTTACAAGTCTTGGTGAGCAGTCTGGTTCACAATTTATCGTTTTCAGACCAGATATTGGCTATTTTTCATTAAATTTCAATCAATATGGCCTCTCGAGATTTCTTTATTAAGAATATAAGTGGTACCTTTGAGAAGCTCTCTAGCCTCAATTATATTTTATGGTCACAGGGCTTGGAAATATTTGTCTTGGCGCATAAAAAGTTGAAGCACTTAACACATCCACCTCCCGATGTCAAGTTTGACACGTATGAAGATTGGTTTGTTGATAATGTCGCAGTTATTACATGAATGACTAACAATATGGAGTCTTCGGCTACATGGGGAGTCATATTGTTGCGACCTACGAAGAAGATATGGAACACACTTCGCTTCATATATGATTATGAGAAGAACATTTTTCATGTATGTGAGTTATATAAGCAGCTATTCACTCTCCGTTAGGGAGATTAGTCAGTTTAGGAACACTTCACTCGCCTCTGTGCCCTCATGAATGAGATAGATGTGTATTAACTCCTGGTAGTGGACATTACGAGACTGTGCCAGTACCGGGAGGAGGCAGTTGCAACATACCTTGCTGGCCTGAACTTAGATATCAGTTCTCAGATCAGGGATCAAGTGTTGGGAACTGACAGTGTTTCAGACTTACTGACTACCTTTGCAAAGGTCCTTTGAGTTTCTATTGTTGCATCTTTTACAGTGTCAGCACCGTCAGCCATGACAATTACATAGGGTCGAGGTCGTGGGGGTTCTTAAGGTGGAGGCCATGGTCGAGGTGAGATAGGTGGACGTCTCCAATGTGTACACTGCGGATGATTGGGGCATAGAATTGAAAAGTATTGGGATTTAGTTGGTCGACCACAGATGGCAAATATTACCATAGAGTCCACCACTGCTGCAGCTAGTTCTGAGGAGCAGACCTTCACAGTTTCATAGACAGACTATGAGAGATTTCAGCAGCTAAAGGTCACAGACTCTGTTGTTATAGTTACCCACGCTAGCTCCTCAGGTACTTGTGTCTTCTTTGCATCCAGAGATTCCTCCTGGATTATCGATTCTGGTGCCTTATCGCATATGTTAGGTATATGTAGTTTTTTTATTCGTTTATCTCAGTTACCTGAGTTTCAGTCTGTAGCAATTGTTGATGGCCAGACGTGTCCTGTTTCAGGTGAAGGGGTGGTGCATGTCTCTTCACAAATCACTTGAAAATGTCATTTTTGTTCCTAATTTTCCTGTAAATTTGTTGTCTATTAGTGTAATTACAAAATAATTAAATTGCTGTGTCATATTTTTTCCGTTCCATTGTACATTTTAAGATTTACAGACGGAGGGGAGGATTGGTTTGGGCCGTGAGCGAGGAAATAGAGTGTACCTGCTAGTTCATGATGATATCCCTCAAGGATTAACTTTTGTGGCAACTACTTCGGAGTTTCTTCTTTGTGGCACTACCGATTGGGTTATCCATCTCATCGGAAGCTTAACAGGTTTTGCCTTGGTATTCAGTTTCGCAGTTTGATTGTTAGTCATGTCAGTTGGGTATGTACCATCGTGCTTCGTTTAAAAAATTGCGTCTTGTGCCGAGTACTACTGCATTCGAGTTGGTTCATTGTGATATTTAGAGTCCGTCTAGGGTCTAGTTTGTGTTAGGTCATAGGTATTCCATAGTTTTTGTTGATGATTTTTCAAGAACGTCTTGGGTATATTTGCCTAAAGATCGTAGTCATATTTATTATGTACTTAGAACTTTTTTGGTTGAAATAAAGTCATTTTGATGTTATTCCAAAATTTCCACGCATTGATAATGCTCTTGAGTTTGTTTAGTTCAAGGTTACTTCATATTGTGCTTTTTTGAGTATTATACATTAGACATCTTGCCCACACACTTCACAGCAAATTCGAGTTGTAGAACGCAAGCATAGGCATATATTAGAAGTTACTCGCACTCTCATGGTTCATATGCATGTCCCAAAGCAGTTGTGGTCTGATACCGTGCTTACAGTCATTTACCTTATTAATAGAATGCCTTTTGCACCTCTAGTGGGTGAAGTCTCCTTCCATCGTCTCAAATCTGAGTCCAATCTATTTAGTTTGACTCTTAGAGTTTTTAGGTGTGTGGCATTTGTTCAAGACCTCTCCCCTGGTTTAGACAAACTGTCTCTATGGTCAATTAAGTGTGTCTTTATCGGGTATTCCAGGACTTAGAGGGGGTATCGATGTTTTTATCCCCCCATCAGGCGATATTTTATGTTTGCTGATGTCACATTTTTTGAGTCTGAGTCGTACAATGATGTGTCTCCACCATTTAGTATGTCTATTGCCCTTCCATCAGTTGTTGAGTTGCAAGATAACAATGCTCAAGGATGACCTACTTTGTCACCAGAAGTTACTTGTCCGTTGTAGGTTTATCAGCGTCGTTAGTGTGCCACAGTGCCTCCCATTATTAAACTATCTTCCTCTGCAACTTGAAATCTGTTCACCAATGCCTCAGACCTACCTATTGTCCTTCTGAAAGGTATCTGTTCTTGCACTGCCTATCCTATTTCTCACTTTGTTTCTTATGATTCCCTTCATCATCATTTCCGTAGTTTTACTTTGCCCCTTGTTTCTTAGTCCATCCCTAGAAATTATCAGGAGGCACTGTCCCTTCCTTATTGGAAGGCTACTATGGATGAGGAATTAGCTGCATTTACTAGTCGTGGTACGTGGGAGTTGGTGACTCGTATTACTGGGGCTACAGTAGTCACCTGCTAATGGGTTTACACTATCAAATACAATGCAGATGGCAGTGTTGACAAATACAAAGTAAGGCTAGTGGTCAGAGGTTTCACTCAGACTTATGTGATAGATTATGAGGAGACTTTTTCCCCTGTGGTTTGTCTCAATTCTATTAAAGTCCTTCTATCTCTAATTTTAAATCACTTGTGGGAGGTGTGTCAATTGGATGTGAAAAATACATTCCTGCATAGAGATTTGACTGAGTCTGTTCTGATGGAGCAATCTCTAGGGTATGTTGTTTAGGGGGGATCCTATGTACAGACTCAAGAAGGCGATCTATGGTCTTAAGTAGAGTCCCAAAGTATGGTTTGAAAAGTTCTGTCAGGTGGTTCTTGCTAGTGGATTTCAGAGGTGTGTAGTGGACCATTCAGTTTTCTACAGGCGGACAACTAGTGGATGTGTGATTTTGACAGTATATGTGGATGCCATATTGGTGATGGGAAGTGATTTGCAGAGCATTACAGAGATAAAAAGGCATCTTCATACTCATTTCGTGACAAAAGACATGGGAAAGTCTCGCTATTTCCTTAGGATCGAGTTTGTCTATGTACATGGCAAGATGGCACTGTCACAGAGGAAATATATTTTGGATCTCTTGTAGGAGACAGGTCTTCTTGGATGCAGACTAGAGAGTACTTCCATTGAGCAGACACCAGCATTCTAGGACAGTAGCTCAGAGTTGTTGGAGGATCTTGATCAGTACAATAGGTTGATAGGGAAGTTCATCTATCTGATCGTGACTCCGCCTGATATCTCGTATGCAGTCAGCCTTTTGAGGTAGTTCATGCATGAACTTAGGAGAGGAGCTTTTCATGTTCTATCGTTTGTGAAAGGTGCTCTACGAAAGGCCTAGTCTACAGGAAAAATTGTTACACCAGGATTGTAGCTTACTTAGACTTAGGGTATGTAGGAAATAGAAGAGACAGAAAATCTACGTCTGGCTTCTACACCTATGTGGGAGGTAACTTGGTCACTTGGTGCAGTAAAAAGTAAAATGTGGTGTCGAGATTCAGTGTAGAGGCAGAGTACCGATCTATGGCACAGACAGCATGTGAGATAATGTGGGTGAAATCACTGTTAGAGCAGCTTGATTTTGGTGTCTAGGTTCCTATGTCTATGCAGTGTGATAATGAAGTTGCTATCTTTATTACAAATAATTTCACCTTTTATGAGCGTACAAAATACATCGAGGTTGACTGTCATTTTATGAGGGACATAGTCATGAAAGGGGTTGTCTCTATTCCTTATACTCAATCTTTTGAGTAGTTGACGGATATATTCACAAAAAGGCTTAATGTTGGGATGTTTGAGTCATTATGTGATAAGTTGGGCATGGTTGATATGTATGTTCTAGTTTGAGGAGGAGTATTAGAGTTAATTATGTGTGTGTGTTACTTATTTATGGTTAAACAGATTATTGGATGTCTATTTGTCGAGGATATCTAATCTTCCTATATATATGTAACCTTACATCGTTAATAGAATTAATTCTCTTTTCTCTCCAACTCTCTTGACAGTTATTCTTTGTTAAATTTCATATTCATAAATAATGGTTGGTTGTTTAGTATCGTACCTCTTTCTCTTGGTCTATACTAAGGGTCTATTTGGTAACCAATTTTTCACCACTTAGCACTTATTTAACTGAATCATGATGTTTGGCAGAGCACTTAAAAACAGGCGTTAAGGATAAGTGGTGGTTACGTAAGTAGAATTTTATAAATGATGCCCATCTCGTTATTTTTGAGTACTTATAAAATGTGGCAATTATTCTAAATCCTGAGATTTTTTCCATGTTCTGTGAAGAACCATCACACACACACGCGTGTGCGCACACACGTACAATGTAGAACCCATCACACACACGCACTCTCTCTCTCTCTCTCTTGGGGGGGGGGGGGGG